>PVIW01001904.1:68490-255242 GCA_004026585.1 Noctilio leporinus | reverse complement strand
CCGCTGTCCCCTCCGTCTGCCCGTCCCCTGGTGCTCCAGCCCACTGTCCCCTCTGTCTGCCCATCCCCCAGTGCTCCAGCCCGCTGTCCCCTCCGTCTGCCTACACTCCAAACAAGTCTGCCTCCGCCTCAACACAGGACTAACTGTCTCAGCACTCAGGGCACATCTCAAGCTGCTTCCTGTTCAGAGAGCCTTTCCATGATGACCTGATCTAATTTTGTCACCCGTCACTCTCGGCCATACCACCCGATGGACACTTGGGATGACCGAAAACTCTGTATTTATTTATCTGTTTAATTGTGGTTGGTCCCTCTCCTTTAGATGGATCGCCAGCTCCCGAAGCAATGCGGGCCATGTGTTTGTTCATGACTTACACCTGGGACCTAGGACGCGGCCTGAACACAGGTTCAGCAGGTATTGGTGAACTGAAGGAGTGAACTGGGATAGGGTGACATTGTAAGTCAAGGCTGAAAGTTTGACAAGTTGTAGACCAAGCAGGACCTCAATACGGAGTTCAAGGGCTTAGGTTCAGCCAGTCCCCAGGCCAGTGCCTGGAGTAGCATGGTAAATGGTTTGAGGACCCAGATACTGGGAGCCACCTTCAGGACAGGCGGTGGCCCTGGTGTTTACCGACTCCTGGAGAGGAAGCGGGAGAGACTCAGAAAGCAGCACCTGTGGTCAGCGGAGTCATTATCACGGAAACCCATTTCTATGCACAATTAGATCTGGTTCACACTCTAAAATGAATAGTCTGGCTGTAAGCTGGCAACCATATGCCCTTCTGTTGACTTCCTAAATGAGCTAAAAACCTTGATTATCTTCTAAGAAGAACCCATTTCATGCTTTAAGTACTGGTAATACTGGGGCTATTTCATCAAACATTTTGCAAAGAATCTGAAAGGGCTCTTACAGTTCTCTGCCACGACTGCAGTCCCACATTTATAAGCTCAAAATCTGAATCAAGCCCAGACAAACGTCCTGCCGCTGACCGAAGTTACATAAACTGAAGCCCCATATGCCCATTCAAACCCTTGTTCCATGTGAACGACATTGGGCCGTGAAGACCCATGAAAAAAAAAAACCATGAACTAATGAAGGTTTAGCTTTTCAAATTTTTCATGGCCTTAGTCACAAACTTATTTTCAAATATTTGCGGTTAGACCATAAACCATCTTAAGAAACATTCTCTGCTCTTTATAACCTGGGTAACTAAATATTTACAAAACGAAGGTCCTTTTGACTACAATGCAGGCAAGCACATTGTGGAAAACAATGTGTGAGCACTTAGTAGGAGACTGGAAGCTAAGACCGGAAGCGGACTTCAGTGACAACGCAGCCTTTGTTACGCCACATTCTCCTGCAACAGGGCACACGCATTTGGGTGCAGAGTCCGTGCCCAGCCCCGCGGGCATGGTTTGGAGACTCAGCTTGCCGGGGACAGCTGATCTTCCCAAACTTCCCAAACAAGCATGGGCCCATCTAGGTTAGTAGTTTGCGAACTACATGACAAAATCCTTTCAAAACCCTCCAGGGGGCACGGAGGCAAATCCAGAGCTGCGGTGAGAGAGCAGGGGTTCTTGTGAGACCCCGGCAGACCTTGGAGCCACCAAGCTCTGGAAGGTCACTTGTAAGAGCTGCGGGCAGCTGGCCTGGCGCAGCAGGCGGCCACTGCATGGGTTCCGACCGCGGGAAGACAGGCCACCCACAAGCACAAGCCGGGGCGAGAAGAAGGGGGGGAACCCCGTGACCCTCACCCACCAGGGCCCAGTCCGTTGGTCCATCTCTGCAGCCCTCACACCTGCCCACCGTGTCCAGCTCACCCTCCAGGCCCTGGCTGGGTGTCCGAAGTGCCCAATGGCCCAGCTGGGCAGCGGTTCCCATGGAAACAGGAAACCCTGGGGACCACCATTGTGGTCTGCTATGGCTCAGAGCATGCACCCTGAACAGCACCCTTTGGTTGGGGTTAGGAATCAGCAATGCGCGTAGGCCAGGCTCCTGAATGGATGTCCGTCGGGTACCCATCACTTACCCAGCGGGCACTGTCGGCAGCAGCCCCACTGTCCCCACTCAGATCCCGCAGAGTGTGTCCTGCGTGGCCCCGGCGTGGCCCCTGCTGCCCCGGCCAGTCCGGGCAGCGAGGGAGCCCAGAGACGCAGCGGCTGTGGCCCACCCTGAGCTGGCTGGACTTCTTCTTGGCCCCTTTGATGGTCACATCTGCAGACGAAAGGCCCAGGCCTCTCAGCAGTACCTTTCATGTGCTCAGTTTCCCCAATTTTGCGGGGGGTCACCATCCAGTGTCAGCGTTTCCCCTGTTCCTGCCCAGAGCAGGGATGTTAGCAGACATGACCTTCCTCACCTCACACGGCCTTGCAAACTCTGAGCCGGCAAGAGCCAAGCGCCACGGCCCTGTGCAGGCATTCCACTCTCGCCCTGAGCCATTTCTTTCCCTCTGTTCAGGTGCAAACTGAGGACACCTTCCCCTTTACCTGCTCACTTCCGGCTCACTTTGCAACACGCCGTAGCCTGAATTCCACCTTCCACCTCCGTCAAGTCAACACTACATTTTACACCAAGGGTAACCCGTCCCAGGCTCCCAGGCAAAAGGATCATTTTCCTGGGTTACTCATTTAAAAAATATTCCCCTGTCACCTGAGCAAATACTTTAAAACTCTGCCATACGTAAGTGTGGCCACAGCTTCCAGAGCGTAAAATATGAGGTCACCCTAGTATGAGGTTAAATGAAATACTTGTAGTTAGAACTATGACCAAAAGGAAAAATAATGGTCGTGATACTTACACGTAGTGACTCATATGCGAAAGAAGTAATATGAAAATGGGAAATAAAATGAAACACCTGAGGAGCTCAGTGATTACAGCCCACTCTGTTTTATTCCATGATGACATCATATCCCATCTCAGTCTTGATTGTTTTCTTACACTTGTGGGCTTTTGCCTGATTTTACTCCTAACTAGCAGGTTTCTAATGAGTTTAGAGGTACAATATACATTTTCCACTAAAAAAAAAAAAAAAAAAAAGGAATTTCCAAAAGAACCTAAGGAGGACATTAGAGAAATGAAATCTACAACCTCAGACAAAGAGTGTGGTATCATCCTGTGTGTATGAGAAACGTAAACATGACTTTTGTGACAGGGTTTGTCTTAGACATCATAAAGTTGGTTCACTAGGATGTTGGGATGGATTCCACATCAATGACCCTTAACCCAATAAATTATCTATTCCCTAATGTCTAATTGTGTTTTTTGCAACATTCCCTTTCCTATTATGATATATATATGTATATATATTCCGTAACTCTGAGAAATTTATTTAAGAAAGTCTTAGTTATTAAAGAATTATGTTCCAATCTTTCTCAGATTTAGAGGGCATGGAACAAACCAGGAGAGAGGTCATTTTCCTCCCTTATAAATTAAGTCCTGGTGTCCCACACGTTCTGAATGCAGTGTGGATTAAAAGCAAGTTTGGCAGGCTTCCAAAGTTTGAGAATGTCATTTATTTGGTGACTTGCCATGCATTTATTGCCCTACTCAATAAATAAAAATTCAAAGATAAGGTTGTCATTTTAATGCATCAATGATGGACAGAATTAAAAATAGAGGAATCACGAAGGAAATACCTTTGTGGCATGATTTTGGGAGGTCTTACAGGAAAGATATTTTGAATCTTCTAAGACATAATTTTTTTTTTTTTTTTTTTTTTTTACAAATAAGAAAATTGAGACATAAAGAAAATGCATAAAGTTAAAAAAAGCACTAGTTATTTCAATGGGTACAAAAGTGACTTTTCATGACTAATGACATATGGCTCTAGGATAATACACTTAGATTCCTTGCAAATATTCTGTAAAATAATTCGATTCACCTACTGCTTATGACAAGCTTGACTGGTTAAAAGAACCAGTCTATTCAAAGAGAAATTCACATTCCATTCCAATACCTTAACCAATTATATTATATGATGCATTGTTATTTATAATTAACCACTGTTTTTGAGTTTACTGTTAACACATGTCCTTGGATACCTTAATTCTGAGAATTGATGGTATCAGATTTCATTGCATGTAGATAATGCTTTAATTAGTAATGACAGTTAGTGTTTACTCAGTGGAAATTAAGTTATTGGCATGATACACAATTGCTAGATTAGTTAGGCACCACCAGAAGTTTTTAGCTAAACAAAGTTTATGGGGCATGAGGCAGCAGTAATGTCTTCAATAAATATTTAATATCTTGGCCTCAAGATTAGTCATACTGTTAGCACATTTCCGTAGGGATGATGAAAGTTGTTGGCCCAGAGAATTCAGCCAAAATGATGAACTACTTCACTAGTGGTGGTTCTGCTTCACTGGTGTTGGTTGACCTCATCATGCAGCATATTATATTGTCCAGCTTAGGTCTTAACATAGTCAAATGGTGAAATAGGGATTTATTTGATTCTTACCTGCTTTCCTCAACAACATGCCAAAACAAATCCAAATAAAGCCAGATAAACCCAAATTTCTTTCTTCAAAGCATCCATTGTCGGTGCATGAATTCTTTTGGAAAATGTAGATCCTTTATGTGCCTCTGTTTTTTACTTGCCTTTAGCTGTAGATGTTAAGTTTGATATAAAATTTAATATAAAGTCCTATGACATGCTTTGTGTTAAAATGAACACTGAGTATTTTATTTTAACCCCCATTTTTCTTCTGCAAGGATATGGTTGAAAATCAGGAGCATATTGATACAATTTTATAGTAAAAATAACTTTCATTGGTACACAATCCTCTGTAAAGTATTGGGAATAGACCATATTTATTCATGACATTAAATTGTGAAATGTGTAAAGCATTTCAAAAGCAGTAAAAGAAGCCAAGTAATATATTTACTGAAGATAGACTTGAATTATTCTTTTCTTTTTTTGGCCAAAGTTTTGAATTGTATAGCAATGAATTCTGATTTTATATTACTTTTCATTCTCTCCTCTAGTACTTACTTTAAAAGTAGTGATAGTACTAATAATGGGATATGTATTCATGATAAAAAGATGGAAAAATGCATTTCTGGTTACTGCTTCATTTCCATATTATTACCAGAATAAAAAGGTACATTTTATTCTAGTACAAAGACAAACTAACTCATAACTCTGGGGCTTTGTTCCCCCTGGGGTGTTGTTAATGACAGCATGAAGCTGTGTTTTCAGTGTGTCTGGGGTAGAGCCATGAGTACATACTAATCTAGCCACAACCAGCAGCGTCCCTCGTACTGCACTGAGTCCTAACTTGCCTCTTCTAAATTCTGCCTGGTGCACTCACTGCGTCCATTGTGTGAAAAATCGGTCGGAACTGAATTACCCACATAAAGCATATCTGGCAAAGAGGTGCCGTTGTTCATTGAAAAAATAGCAGGACCCACGGCGGGGCTACAAACAAGATGAACAAAGCAACAGGCCGGTCACGTCCTCCACGTACAACTGTTTTCCCTTCACACCTTCTTCTCTTACATTGTCTCTATATTTTCTCTTACAGCGTCCTCAACACCAGGATACTGTGACCCCAGTAATGCTCTGAAAACATGCTAGCAAGCCAGACTTGGTGGCCAGAGCCAAACTTCTCAGCGTGTTTATCAAATACCTAAGTGATTAGAAGAGCGTAGGCTGCCCCAGAGAGCAATCGGACGAGCCAATGTAGATGTTCAAAATAATAAATGTGGTAGACTAAAGCATGTCATCATTTTTCTTATTTGAGTTTTGTGACCAATCTGGTGGTTTCACACTCTGAGAATATGAACCCTGGGAGAGCGAAGTTGGGTGTCCTGTTCTTCTGAGACTATCTGGGCCGGTGGTCTGGAATGCACGTCAAGACTTCCTGTAGGTGGGCGCCTCCCAGGGCTCAAGGTGTTTAATATGTGGATTGGGACGGCTCACTCTGCCTAGTGCATGGCTCGGGTAATGGTAACCATGTGCCTTTGCTTTCCATGTCCCCGCACAGTTGTCAGCTGGGTGGCCATACTAACAGCATTGTCCCCTATCCCAGGACCGAATGGCTCTTCACTAGTAGGAGGCTCCCTTTGCAAAGTGCAAATTCCCACTCGGAATTAACCATCAGTTGGCCAAAAGCTGAAGTTCCCTCATGAGAACGAAAGATGGGCAACAGTTTAGTCCAAGCCCTGGCGTTACTCCCCTGCTTTTGCCTCCTCTGCTCTGTGCCACTGACCCCAACCGCAGGCCTGAGGTCAGAATTCCCAGCAACTTCCACAGAGAACATCAGATCCATGGACAGAAGCGGACATCGGGCAGTCAAGGCAAGGCCGTGACTGGTTCCCCTGTAACCGGTTGGGAGAAACATTAGCATTTCCAACATGAAAATGTGGATCAAGCGTTTCAGCATTAACTGCTGTTTCCAGAAGCTAAATACGCAGGAGCTTACGTAGACAGCTGTGTATGTATTGGTTTTTAAGAAAGCTTTTAATTGAAGTACACAAGATCTGTCCAAAAAAAGTCTAACTATTGTTGATATAACCAGAATGCTTTGTGTGACATTGGTGTAACCTGGCAGCCAAGGAGAGAGGCCTAGAATGCACATGTGTGAACAATGATGCCTCCACTGTGCTAGTCAGGGGGACTAGTACATGACATTGAGTGAATGCGTGTACATGACATTGAGTGAATGCGTGTACTGTGTGGCCGTTGCATTCAAAATAACTGAGCCAGCAGAGCAACAAACCTGTATCGATTTTTTCATTGAGCTTGCACATTTCTCTGCAGACACTATTTAGATGATTCCGAAGGTCACAGCTGTGGACAGTTGGTGATGGGCAGCTTCATCACAACAATGTGCCCCCTCATGCAAAACAGCAAATCACCTCGGTGACTGAGCCCCACTACAGCCCAGATTTGGTGCCCTGTGACCTCTGGCTTTAAAAACTAAAATCACCCTTGAAAGGGAAGAGATTTCAGAGGGTCAATGAGGTTCAGGAAAATATGACGGGACAGCTGATGGAGGGTGGGAGAACTGTGTGAGCTCCCAGGGTGCCTACTTGGAAGGGGACTGAGGCATCATTGTCCTATGTACTATGTTTCTTACACCCTGTATCTTCTATAAACACTTCCATTTTTCATATCATATGTCTGGACACATCTTGACAGACCTCATAACTTACATATTGAAAAATGCATGAATCACAGTTACACACCATGTCATTGGGTCCAGAAACTGATCCTTTACCATCAGTGCCACCAGTGCCCAAAAACTAAGCATGATTCTGATTCCTGAGACCATCGATTAGTCAGTCACGCACATGCATTATTTCCAAATTCAAAGTCTTTGGTGCAGTGTCTATTTTATTTAACATTGATACTTGTTAACTAGTTTTAGTTCAACTAAAATGACTAGTGGAAGGATTGATAGATATCCTAATGCTTCAGAAAACTCTGGAGTTTAGAAAAAGTGTTATGATTCCATAGATGTGTGATGGATATTAAAACACATATTTAGGAACACAATTGGAATAAAGGAAGTCTTCCCCTTCATGTTGTTACTAGGTTATTTTTCAGAGGAACAGCAAAAATATCCTTCAGCTGAAAATAGAGCTTTTCAAGTGCTACTGAACTTCTACGGAGAATTAAACTTCAATGCCTGGTTCACTATCAAAGAAACATTCTAATCTGTCTAGGTAAAAGATGTACTTCTATTTTTTTTAAGAACAATAAAACCAAGAGAAACTAAAAAGAAACAGAAAAAGAAAAAGAGAATGTGCCCCTTTCTTCCATTCAGTATGCTGGATATTAGGTATTGATTATTAATTAAGAGCTAGTGCTGGAAAGTCAGACGGGACTTGAGCTGTTGCTTCTGTCACTTGCTTGGTGTTTGATCTTGAACAAATAAACCTTCTTAATCCTTCCTAATAGAGACAAAAATATAGTTTAATTTATAATGTTTTATATAAATTAAATAAAATAATATAAAAAATGATTAGCTCTGCTCCTGGTGTGTGTAGTAAGTTCCCTATAAATTATAAATATAATTTGTACCCTTTTGATTGGAGTGTGTCATTTCTAGGAAGCCATCCTAATAATATAAGATAAATCACAGAAGAGCTTTATGCAAAACTAGTAGTAATATTTGTAATAAGAAAAAAAGAACTATTTGGCAAGCTTACTCAGGATTAAGGAGAAAATAGACTAAAAAAGCACACCTTAAACTTGCAAAATATCATATGAAAATATTGCTAGATAGAAATGTGTTGAACTGAATTTTGTTCCTCCTTAAGGTGTTGTAACATTTAACAAACAACCAACGATATATTTTTCCTGATAAGCAGTGACAGGCTTTTGAATTTTTAATTGTTCACTATTTTTAAATAGTACTTTGAAATAAATAAAAGTCACTATTATTTTTAAATGAGTGGGACTGTTGGTGTTTTGGACAAAAATGGCAAGCAACTTGAACGAAATGTGAATTGTTATGAAATTTTAATTTCATCTTAATTATGTTAATGTCAGTTTTTCTCCTCCATGATCAGTCTCCTGAGTATGAAAATGAAGCTCAGAATTAATAAAGATCATTTATAATGAGAAAAAAATTTGCTAAAGCTCTTTAGATGATTTTAAAAATTTTAGTATCTACTTTTTCCCACAGTCAGAAACATTAATGTGTAAACACACACAAATGAAGGGAAATGCAAAAATGTTCAACTACAGTCAGCAATCCCTTTGAATTAAATAAGCACATGTTTTCATATGGCATAACAATAATTTCATGAGATTTTAATTATACCTTTCAGTTACTCTTTGATCTACTCAGTTTAAATAAATTAGTTATTCTATTCTAAAAATATATATACAGGGTAGGGGAAAATAGTGTTACATAGTACAAATAAATAATACAAGAATTAATATACTCACAACTGGAAACCTATTTTTGCCCACCCCTGTACCTATGGGTCCAGGAAACAGGAAAGAAGACAAAGGAAAATGTACAAGGAAGATTTTAGTTGTGATCAAGAGGTGAGTAAGTCCTTCCAATTTTCAATTTGTTGGTAAGAGCATAAGTTACTGTCACCGAGATGTCTGCATTTGAGGCAGGAGATTTTGATGTTGACTTCTGACTTTGTGCTCAGTTTTACCAAACAACAGAACACATTTTCAGTCAGCTTTTATTTTTATATGTCTGCGAAAGATCGTAGTTTTAGATTTTCTTTTTTAATCCTTTGCACGATTTCACCTCTGTTACCATCCTGACAGTCCTGCAAACTAATAGAATGTGTTTTCTGTGTTAATCAAACTAGACTTTGAGAATTATACTGAACAATTCCTTAGTTGTCTATATTTTTTAAATTTTATTGTTGTATTACATCCATCCCCTTTTTGCTTCCCTAGTTGTCTATTTTGACAAAGCGCAAATCCAAATGTGATCATTACACTTGGAGTAAACTATGATTTTTGCTTTGACCAGTGGCTCATTCATTAGTCCAGAAAGCACTGAATGACCATCTACACTGCAAGGCCTTGGGCTAGATGAATTGATAAGAGCTAAGAAAATTGACATTCTGTCTTGGCTAGTTGCGCCCTGGGGCTGTTTTTAGAGAGGACACATAAAACCTCTGCTTAGTAGTTTAATGAGGCAGAACCTAAATTATTGCCTAGACGAAAAGGCCGGCCTTCCCCGTTGGCTGGAAGGCCACTTGGAGGTCAGTCGAGCTATTTCAATTGTATTAATGAACAACCTAGATACAATCCATTGCTTAGTCACCGCACGTTACGACCAAACATAAAACTTAAGCATCTCAGAGGTTGACTCAAAGTTATGTGTTAGCTTCTCAGTAAAATACTTTATTTCACATCAGTCTTTTTCCTTTGCTACTCTTCTGCCTTTTACAATGTGTGATTTCCCTTTCCCTAGCTCCAAAGTCCTTGAAACTAAAATGAAGTGTAATTTTAGAAAATTCATTTATATTAGTTTATAGGATAATATTTGCACACTTTTGGTAAGTCTTTTCTTACAACAATATCAACAAAAGGTTATAATATCCGGGCACTTTTTCAAACAAAAAAGAAAACAATGTATTTGTTTGATAAATATAACTACATATTTCAAAAATTTCTGTGTCACTTTAATCAGATGAATTGTAACTAGAAGTGATGTCTAAATAACCTTCATTCTTTAACAATATAATATAGAGAGACCATCTTAAAATTTTCACATGTTAATAGATAATTCACGGTCAATGGATAACATGATTTAAAAATGATATGAGGAACTTAGGCTTAGGGGAATTAATTAATTAAGTTGACTACAAATTCTCATATTTTTTTCCTAAAGTGATATTCTGTGTATCTCATCATTCGAAGAAATATAAATGTATGTATGCATATATGTATGTGTGTGTATATGTATGTATGTATGTATATGGCATATAGAAACTGCATAAACCTTACAAAAATCAAATGATCAAAACAGTTTATTATAGATTAGAATCCTAATGTGGAGAAGACATAACTATTAAGAGGCAAATTTGAGAAGTGGCAATGATATCATGTCACTATTTTTGAAAAACCTTTAATTATTACGAATATTAAAAAAGTTCTTCCTGTGAATGAATTTACTACTATGGTCACAGATTTGACATCTACAGTAAGTTGATAACATGGCTAAATACCAATATTTGACATAAGTACATCACACACAGGCATTGGTTGCTCCGAGAAGGTCAGGCAGAAAGCAGTGCATTACTGAAAGGAGAGTGCGGAGTGCAGAATTCAGGCATCAGAGATGGCTGGTTGGGAGAATTTTCTGGGACTGAACCTCCCGGGACACCAGTCTGCTCTCATGGGTCTCGTTTGCCCCTGTTTCCATTCCTATTTCAGAGGCTGAATCATAATGTCCTCCACTGGTTCGGCAGTGACCTATATGTATATAGTCAAAATAATATAAACCTTTTATTTCTTTACTAAGATTTGGGGTTTGCTCGTTAATGTAGCAAACCTTGATCTGTTCTAACTGACTCAGCAAACCAACTGGCGTGGGAGGCCTGTTAAATTCTGAACTGCCAACTTCAATGCTTTTAGAAAAGAAGATGAAAGAATCTTATCCGTTAGAAAATAATCTGCTAGCTGTTTGATAGACTGAGAGTAGGCAGATGTTAATTATCTATATATCTACCTATCTAGCTATGTCAATAGCTAATAGCAAAACCAAAATACAGATAATGATGTTACAACTAACTTAGTAATTTAAAGTTAAATATTCCATATGTAGTATTGATAATATTATAATATTATCTATTATCTATTATATAATATCATTTATTCTTTCTCTTCGTCCAGCTGTTACATAGCACTGGCATTTATAAATAAATAATGAAATGGGTTCTTCAGATAAAACTGTCAAAGATATAGTGTCCAGCTTCTAAAGAGTGGAATGTTAAGCTTTATTTCAGAAGTAACCATTGTGAAAAAAAAGAAAAGAAAAATGAAGAAACTAATGCAGATACCATGGACATCTTATTATTACTGGCTCATGAAATAGAAAACCCTGTAGAATTCAGCATTTTCAAGTTTATTGTACAAAGATTTTACTGAAGCTATATTTTTAAGGCTGTTCAATTTATTAACCTCTATGCTTTTTTAAAACAAAGAAACACAAAGTACTATGCTATTTTGATAACTATTTTCACATATTTCAAAGAGTTTGAAGTTAAGCACGAAAATTTATTGAGAAATAAATATCCTTTTCTATTTGAATTGGAATAAGAAATAAATATTTATCTATAAAACCAACTAAATCCAACAAAGTAGAGTTAGCAGGAAGTTTTCTTTATTTAACACTATCTCTGTCCCCATGCCTTGTTGGTGGCTATTTTCCAGAAGTCCATTAATATGCTAGAGAAGAATTGAAATGGATTTTATGATTTAGGCCTATGTTTCAGAAATGGACTATTTAATGGAGAAATAAACTATCTGAGATTACTACATGAACCATACACTGTTTGTTCTCCACAGTACTGAAGGTTAAAAATGTTCATTTAGAGGTAGATCTGGTATTCACAAGACGGCATTCTTTCTGGTTTGAATGCTAGTTAAATTATATAGCCTTATTCAAGTGGAAAGACAAGCCAGGAAACTCCAATAGATTATGAGTTTCTCATTTATTTTACACACCACAGAACTAGCATTCATCCATTCTTTCATTTATTCATCCAAAACTGGGTTCAAATCCCCCTTGGACTTGTCAATCACTAGTTATGTGACGTTGGGGAACACTTTCCTTGTCAACGAAACGCCGATTACATTATAGTTTGCTGTTTGGGTAAAATGAGATAATATAGAATTATCACAGCTTGACTATGATAAATGGTGGTCGTGGCGATTTATTTTTAATAGTGAGAGTTGTGACACAGCAGGGCTGAGACAGGCACTTGGTTGAGTCCGAGGCTGTTGGAATAGGATCAACAGGCTGGTCGCAGACACCAACAGTTGCGTCAAACCCTGAGACACAGGAGAATTGGGGTAGCTAAGCTGCAGAGAGAAGTCAGAGGGCATAATGTGGGCGAAGGTGTGGAAGGGGAGCCCCAGGGGGTGTTATGAATGGAAGTGTATAGGACAGGGGGTGTTCCTGGGAAATTAGTGGCGAGGCTGGAGAACGGACAGCAAGGGAGATTTCATTCCAGGGGACTTACTAGAGATCCTGAAGATGGCAGCTGTTCACATGAGTAAAGTAATCATCCGTGTAAACTTTGCTTTCTGCTGTGAGCACAATCAAGCCTCCTACTGGCTCAGAGGTGTTGAAATGAATTGAAACACAATTGGGATGTTGATAGCAGAGAACAGGTACACACAGAACCTTCATGTAAGGAAACATGCAATTAAGGCTGCACTTTCCAATGTAGGAAATAATGGGAGTATTTTGAGTAATGTGAATATATAGTATTTATTCAGCATATATTTATTGAGGACTATTCTGAGACAGGTACCATGCTAGAGTCTTCATGGATAAACACAAAGTCTTGTTTTCTTCTTTATAGGGGCTACAGTCTATGTGAGGGAAATAGATAAGGACCCAGTAAGCATTTCATGTCATGTGTTCTTTAATAGAAGTTCATGAAGAAATTCATAGCATGGGGAAACAAGAGACTGAAATTCTTGAGGCGAGACCAGTGTCGGGGGACCAGCAAGGAGGCTATTCCAGTGGTGTAAGTTAGATGATGTTGGCATGGAGGTGTCTATGGGGACAAGAGTCCCCGTTTGAAATAGAACAAAGTTTCAGACGCACCTGTGAAAATGGTGCTGCACACACAGGGGAAGCCACCACAAAGAAGTGGGGGCCCCTTGGGAGGAAGGGTGGACTGTGAGAGACCGGAAGGGGCCTCCTCCCAAACCTAGATCCGGAAGGGCCCTCAAGTGGGCATTCTCCCTGGAGACCTCAACTCCTGTTCAACAGTCCCGCTATGGGGTGATGCCCCTCATCGTGGGAAAAGCTCACCCCGCTCCAAGACAAACGGGCAACGGCATCTCTGCCCAGCCCGGAGGGGACAGGCTCAGTGGGAACAGCTGTCGCAAACGTTGGGGGTGATGATTTTGCTCTGCAGGAAACAACCTTGGTGAGCGCAGCCAGTCACACTGCTCGCAGGACAAATGCCCCTCTGTCGGGCTGGCGTGGTGCCTGGTCCCTCGCTGCTCAGACCTGCAGACCCGGAGGGCCTCAGCCGGGGGTTTGGTGTCCCCCTGTGACAGCTCTGCCCCTGGACGGTCGCTCCACCATGGAGCTCAAACTGTGGCAACAGATTTACACCCTTTTTTTACCAGCTCGTCCAAGAAGCATCAACATGTTATGGAAGGTGGACATTCAAGGCCAGCATGCAAGTCTGTTATTGGCTTGAATTTTTTCCATTTATCCTGTTCCCTCCCGAGATGAGAAGGTCGGCCCAGCATGCTGTGATCACACGCATCCCACATACATCACGCATGATCACTGCACGTGTATGCTTACTCGGTTTGCATAAGAGGAGCTTCCTTTCAGGTTCCCCTTCGGCACAAAGGAAAATTAAATGGAGTACAGTATTGGAGTGTGAAAACAATTTCTGTGATTTTAATTAATTTAATTTTTTTTGTTTCCTTTGCCTCTCTTTCCTCCTTTTCCCACGTTTTTTGGACTCTGTGTTTTCCTTTTTTCATAACATTATGAATCCAGGTTACTTACTTTCATCATTTTAGTGGATTCGCCCATTTTTGTTAGGTTTCTGACCTTTAATCTCTTCTCAAGTCTGAAATCTTCCAGGGTATTGGTCTAATTATTTCCGTCTTTCGTAGGCCAGCCTTCCGGGTGGCCCTGTCACTGATTCCTGCTCATCTGACACGAGTCTGACTTCTTCGCATTTGGGGTCCTTTGGTGAGCGTTCCCTTTTCACTCACTCCGAGAGGAACGAGGGTCATCAGCTTACAGTTCATTTCTTTTATCAGCTGCTCTCCATTCTGCACGCAGCGCAGGGAACAGCGCTCAGAAGAACATTGCTCTACGGAAGTGAACTCCTCTGCAGGACGCCTTTCCATGGACCCGTTGGGCTAAGAGGCTGGCCTGTGTGACCACATGGCAGCCCCCTCTGTTGTTGGCTTTCCCACTCACTGGAAGGGGATTTTTAAGCGTGTAGTTTGGGCCACTTGGTAGACCAAAAACTTAGCCTGTGCAGATGTGAATGCTAAAGCCCAGCGGAGTCACTGTTGTTCTAAAGCGGAATGGCTCCTAGTGATAGTCAGTTCATTGGCTCGCTACCTCTTCGACCCCGGTGCAAGCATGTATCCTGGAGGGAGCGCCTCACTGGAGACAGTGGGTTGTTTGGAGCCTCTGTAGGTGCCCAGAGGACAGTGGTCGGGGGTCTGAGGCAGCGTGTCCAGTGAGCAATCGCACCTAGCGAGTCACTACTTTGTTCATTATAAGCGGATCATTTTATATCAACCATAGAGTAAGATAAAACACAAATACGTAGTTATCGGATTATGTAAATCTACACAAAAACCTTAATTTCCATATTTTTGAAGTTAGTGTTGAGGAGAAAACCCAGGTCTAACTAGTTTATCAGCTCCAGGCCAGTGACACCCTCACTGAAATGCAGAGCAGAACTCTTTTTATGTAAATTGCACCCAAATTTAATACAAAATGTTATTCTTCTGCCTCTATCATGAAGACCTCAAACACAATCAAACACAAGGTACATAAATCTTCATAATTATGTGCACATATAAAAACATGCTACATATGTATGTGCAAAATGCAACAACATTTATGCACATATAAATTATGTGCAATATATGTGAAATTTATGTTATTTTCATAATACTTGTCTGTTGCAGTGAATTTAGTAGTTTTTGGTAAATTCTGAAAGTTGTAGTTGTAATCATTATTTTCATATTATAATCAAAAAATAGTATAAACTTTAACATAGAATCATTCTGCATAGATCCAATATTTAAATTATATCAGAATAGCCTTCAAATAAGCTAAAACTTTCAAAACAATATTAAATTTTTTTATCCCCCTCTCTTCAAACTTAACATATTTGTAACAGTATTTTCTGTGTACTTGATATGTTATAGAAGTAAACTATTCGTATGCTTTAACATACACTAAACAAAATATCCTCACATTATCAGGATAAAAAATGTGGAACAGTAGCTTGTAAAATAGAACCGAATTATTTTGAGGGAAAGGGTCATGTTGAGAATGTGTGGGGGTTAAGAAACCCCTCAGAAAGGGGTGAATGAAGGGTGCTAGTGCTGTCACATTGGGGACAAGGGCTGGAGGCCGACCATGTTCACGCAGAGAAGTAAGATCAAGGCCAGAGGTAGCAGTCAGTGTGTATTTGGAATGTAAAGTTGGAACCTGTCTAAACAACTAGTAGACGAATCAACTTAAAACACTCTTCCCCATAAAAGTTAAACCGAGGGGCTTTTATGAGGGGAAATGCCACTGTTTCTTCCAGATAATAAAACTTTCTGTTAAATTTCACTCCATTTAGCTTAGCCAAATAACAGACCTTAAGGATGTGAGGTACACTCCTTTTCTGAATTTCCTCTAAAAAACAGTTATCCATGTTTTAAAAAAATAACAATCAAAAACATTATATGAGTGTTCAATAGACCTTAAACCTGCTAATTGATTTAAAAGGCGGTCAGCAAAAACAATGTCATCCTTCTTGCTCTTGCTTTGACATGACTAAAGCTTGGTTCTGAGAATACATATTCACACGTGTCTGAGGCTTTTAGACAAAACCAATTACAAGAACTGGGTAAAATATTCTCTATAAAACATAGGTAGATTGATAAGATCTAAAGGTGTTAAGCAAAATTTAGCTATTAGAGTTTCTACCATGAAGAAGTTAGAAGAAAGAAAGAAAGAAAGAAAGAGAGAGAAAGAAATCACTGCAGAAGTACCCCCAGCCTGCGGGGCATGAAGGAACTGCTCACCCAGGCTTTGTAATGATGGTGATAATAGTAACAACACATTGCTTCCTATCAGGCTTTATCTCAGGTCTTGTTTACTTGTTTTATTGCTACAACAGGAAAGGCTGGCCCCGGTCAGCAGCCTGGACCCGAGAAGCGAATAGCTGGAGGAAGTGATGGCAGCTGAGCTGGGCCTGCTCCGTCAGGTAGCTGGCTGGGAAACAGCCACCAAATGAGTCCAGTGAAATTATTCAAGGCCCGTCTGCATCTCATCCGTAAGAGTAGCCGCTGGGCTTCGAACTTAAGGAATCCCAGAACTTGACGTAGGCAAGTCAGCCTTTATCATCGTTTCCAGCTGTCAAGTGAGGACGTGAATGTCCTGTTCATGGCTTGTCCCAAACGGACCGAAGGAGGTCGGGGAGGACCACTCCAGGAAAGCAGAGGCTTGAATTTGGGTCATATATCTCCGCCTGCCTTTGGGATCTGGGTGCCTAAGCACCTTCATAAAATACTCACCACTCTCAGAACACAGGCCATCAAATGAGCATTTATTTGCCGCAGGGCTCCGGTCTGCAGCCACGAGTGAATGTAAGGAGTGCTCCAGTGGCTTCTTCCAAGTTAACGCCCCGGGCGTGGAGACCCTCAACTGTGTCGTGTTCATGACCACAGTTCCCAAACGGCCCAGAACCACAACAAATGACCCATGAAGCCCATAACTGCTGTGACGTGTACATAACCAGGGGAGGAGGAGGAGGAGGAAGCAGCCAAGATTCTTCTTAATTCTGGGACAGGCAGATAGAAATACAGACTCAGGCAAAGCAGGTTTACAGTTGTGCACGTGGAAAACAACACAATCATTAATAAACAATTAACAACCATGTACCTACGTTGGCCCCACCCGGTCCATACTCATGCTTTTCAAATGTTTGACTTAGTTATACATACCACATCAGAATTCTTTGTAGGCATATTTCTTAGATTTACAATATTTCTTGTTTCTTGGCCCCTACTTTCTTTTTCTCAATTTAATTTAATTACTTTCAGCCAATCCAGCTGAGAGGGGAGGTGGACACCTTTCATCTCTTCTCCCTGAGCTGTTCTATCCAATTGAAAGGATTTACTCAGTGCTACCTTAATCCATTCAAAGGGTTTTAATAATGGGAATAAACGGCTTCAGCCTTGATTTGATCCATGCCTCAAGGCTAAGTTTTAATCATCTTTTGTTACTCAAAGAAGGGTTGCTTTTCCCAACCCCACAAGCCTTGGAGTTTTGCAGACCTGAGCTGTTTTGTTTTGTCACTGCTTTCCATTGGGTTCTGCTAAGGGTCCTGGGAATATTAAGGGCGATTTCGAAGGGTACCCTGGGCCCCAGCTGTAGAACTCCCCACCCACGTACTAATAGCTACATCCGGCCTCTGGGAGAATAATAGGGACCCATCTCTGCAGGAGTGGAACTACGGCTTTTCCCCTTGCGGATGGGAAACCTTGTCCCAAGGTTGTCGGGACAAGAAGCAGATAACTTGTAAATTCATCCATCAGAATAGTGTTGCCTGGAATACCCGGTGGAGAATTCTGTAACGGGGTCCTGGGGCCCGTGGAGGCTGTGATGTGTGTCAGCTCAGAACATTCTGGATCCTGCAACCCTCAGCAGGCAGCCCGGAAGGTATGGCTTGATCTCCGTCACTGGCGAAGAATCTAGCATGGGAGCGAGAGAGCTACCAGGGTCCCCAGAGTGGTACCCCAGTGCCTGGAACTGAGCCTGTTTCTGGACCCAGAGTGAATTAATTAAGGGAGAGACCACCTCCCTCTGAGGACGGTTGCATAGCACAGCTCGAATCACGCTCTTAACATTCTTCTGTATCTTCGCGGGGGTTCAACAGACAGTTGCCAGGGTAACAGTGAACTAGGAAATGGTGGGCACCCACACCTGCCAGGAGCGTCTTGCTTTGGCTTTGGGTTCACATTAACCCCAGAACCCTGCGCATCGCCCAGGTCTGTGGGCTGTGGGGACAGGGAAGAGACTGGTGGCTTTGGAAGTCAGGTGACAAGTGCAGTTTGGGGCCGAAGCCATTGCATGGAGGGTTCTGTGGGCCCGTGAAAACATTCTTTCAGCCTTTCTATTTCCCTAACGCGGAGTTGGAAGAGATGCAGTTAGCACCTGACTGGGCTCCTTACGTAGAGGTGGGGCAGCCGGTGAAGCCAGAAACAATGGAAGCTATTCCGACCCTAGCACTAGAGGAAGAAGTGTTGGCTCCGTTTCCTCAGAGTCCAGTAAAAACCGCAGCTGTGCGCTGGGGTCCGGAGACAGCGAGGGGGGAGCAGCCTGCCCGCCCTGGGCACTCCCAAAGCCCAGGAGTGGAGCCTGGGCAGAGCAGGGGGCAGCCCCCAGGGTACAGAGAAGGGACACAATGGTAGAACCTGCGTGTTGCATTTGCTCATTTCATACTATAATTCGGGGACTAAATGATTACAGAATGTCCTCCATCTCTTTATTATTATTATTATTATTATTATTATTATTTTGTTCGGCTGACTGGCATTGTGATGTTTCCAAGGCATTCTTTATTTATTTCAGACAATTCATAGGCCAGGAACCTGCCTATAATTCCATTTTGTTCAGGTTTGGGTTTGAAAAATCTGGTAATGTCATGTCAGTTTTTGCTTGGGTATCGTTTCTTTCTCTCCCTGACTGGCTGCAGCTACTAACTTTTAAATTAAACCTTTCTTGGCCTACTCACTTATAAAACAGTAAAAGTAAGGCTGCAAGGAAAGATAATTGCTTTTTCACAAACAGAGAAGCTACCTCTAGCTTATTTTGTTTGCACGCTTTTTAAAAAAATTATCACCTAATGTCCCTTCTCTTTTAGAGCCCATTTATTTTCTATTTCAGTTGTACAAGAATGAGCTTTGGACAATAACATTCTTAAAGTAAAGCCACAGCTTGGTTTTTTGTATTCACACTTCTGAATGCATTTTCTTGCCACGGAGTCCAGAGAAGTTAGGAGAACCGGATCGCGTGCTTTCTCAACGCATGAAGTGGGGGAACAGAGTTGTTCATAAACACTCCGGTGTCTGCACAAACCACCTCGAAACTTTATCGTCGTATAAATCACAGAGATAATTTTACATTTTTCTTTTTGAGATGTACAAGGCAGGGGAAAGAGGATCCTGGTGATGTTTTGTCAAATGTATCCTCTGGGATTCTATGTCAAACTGAAAATAAATGGGTCTCCAGCCAGGAGGACTCTTAAATTTCTCCTGCCATGGGGTCCCCGTTCAATTTGTGTCTTGGGCAGAGAGTCATCGGAATGAGAGCATCCGTCATTCTTTGGCCTCAGCGTGGGTCAGCGACAAGCCTGACGCTGTCTACAGAATGTTGAGTAGATTAGGTAGTTCACTCTGCAGGACCCAGAGAGCATGCCAGACCTTCCCCTGGGTCCCGCCCAAGCTTCTCGGGGCAAGGGGCAACTCAGCCTGCTTTCACTTCTTAGTGAAAACCAGATGGGGTAAGAATTTTGCGCAAAGCTCCTGGTGACAGGGAGTGTAGCAAAGTGAGAATTGGATTTGCGGTGGGAAGACCCAGGTGGAAGGGAGGTCATGTCCCCACCAGCTGTTCCCAGGACTTGTTTTCCTCTGGGTGCCTGGTGGGGGAAAAAACTCAGCCTGTCTGCCAGTTTGCTTCCTTTGGGTTATGATAAAAAATAAGAATGCACCAATATACAAGTGTTGCGTGTATTTGTTCATCAACTTGAACAAGGGCCCAGGTCAGGCCTTCTGTGGGCCACACCTCCCACTCACAAAGGAGCAGGTGGCGTCTAACAGGGTCAACACGTTGATTAGGGTTACGGAGAAAGTTCCGGGAAAATCAGTTTTCTGTAAAACTTGTTGCAACAGTATTGTGATTTTCAAAATGGTTCTGTAGAAGAGCTGCCCAGGATAGGGGATATTTGTTTAAAAAATGCCAATTCAGAAGGAAGAGGAAGGAAAAAAAAATGCCCATTCCGGGGCTTCACCCAAGACCCATTGGCTGGGAATCAGCTGGGAATCGTTCACACAAACTCCGGAGTGAATGGTACCATTTACAGAGGCTGCTGAAGTCAGACATTTGGCTTGATGATTGAATGTTTGCCTGACTGTGGACAGGGGCCATCCTGGCTTCATGAGCTACCAAAAAGTTAAAAGTTGCTGCCATCCACTAATCTGGGCCGTCCTACAGGTCAACGTGGAAATAAAGAATTATCCAGGGCGTGCGACAAAGCGGGGCTCCCGTGTGGCCGCTGGGAGCACGCAGCAACTCTGGGGTAGAGCAGCAGGTCACTCAGGCCACCGCACTGAGATGGGGTCCCTCGGTGGCACACAGGAAAGGAAGGGACAGAGGAGAAGGGGACACACGTTCTAGTGCGGTGACATCAGCTGGGCTCTGTGGTCAAAGGCTGCATGGCTGTGTGAGCTCAGAACACTGCCCGACACCCCTGCTGGCGGCTCCAGCGCTGGCTGAGTCCCAGATGGAAGCCCACGCTTCACTGGACCAGGGGAGTTTGCGGAGAGAAACGGGTTCAGGGTGCCTGGGACGGCGCAGACGCGAGGCGCCAAGTGCTGCACCCCCTGCGGACACCTCCTAAATCTCCAGGGAGAGCGGCCTCTCCCCTCCGAACCCCCTTTCTCTGTGCGGAAACCTGTGTCTCGGGTGGCCTGTGCAACGTCCCCGCCCTGGCACGCGCCCCTCCTGGAAGCGAGGGGTGGGAGTTTTGTCCCTCTTTTGTCCCGGGCTTGGGTGGGAAGGAGCCAGGGGCCGCCTGCAGGCTCCGGAGTCCCGCAAAGTAGAGCAGGGGCTCTGCCAGGGACAGCCGTCTCACGCGTGAACAACCGGCCAAGTTTAACCGATGCTTTGGTCTTCACGGTCAGTCTGGGGACGCGAAAGCCTGTTTACCTGGCTCTTCCCTTTGTCACGGTGAAAACTGTAAATGGCCAGAGCTGTGGAAGGGGACGGAGCGTCCCCTCTGCCAGGGCTGGAGCGACAGTGCCCCAG
The DNA here is from genome assembly GCA_004026585.1 of Noctilio leporinus. NCBI lineage: Eukaryota > Metazoa > Chordata > Mammalia > Chiroptera > Noctilionidae > Noctilio > Noctilio leporinus. The sequence goes on along the minus strand of PVIW01001904.1, from coordinate 233,781 downwards.
CTGCACAGGACATGGCCCCCGGCTGCCGCACACACCTCCCCGCCTGCAGAAGCCGGCGCGGAAAAGGGAGGTGGAGAGCTGATTCCCTCACGTCTTTAAAGGGCGCTGGTTTTACTACTCGAGTGAGAAAGAGAGAGAAAAGGGACACCAGAGGGCTCTGTCAACTGGCAGAGAAAACGGCCGGTTTGTCATGACTGCTTTCAGTGAAGGTGACAGCCACCCGCTTCAGACACCGCGTCTGGGGTGATTCTTCTCACACAAGGGCACCTGGGAGGGAGACAGAGAGGCTGGTGAAGCCATTAGAGACTCAGGTTCCCTTTCCTCTCTCCGCACCATCATCCTGGGTGTTGGGGTGTCACTGCCCGGCTCACCCCCGGCCACATAAGCAAGGACAAAGCAAAGGGACAAGGGGTGTGGCTGTGGAGCTGGGCTCTTTCTCCCTGTCACCGCCCCCACTGACCTCAGCTCTCAGGGGCCAGAGCGAACCACATGGCCACACGGACCCAAGGACAGCAAGAAGCATTTGGGCCCATGGCCTCCCTGAGCAAACCATGGTTCTTTTAGCAAGACAGACGGGTCACACGTCTATGTCCCAGCAGGACAAATTATATAGAAGGGGGAAGCCTGACTGTGCTACGACCTAGTGGCATGTCTTCTTATGTAGATCAGAGGTAGCGGGTAGGGATACTGAAAGGAACACACGAGAACCTCTCAGCTGATGGATCCAATGGCTCCAATTGCAGGTTCAGAAGTGGGTACAGCTCCTGACATAATTCCACCCACCCCTCTGCTTTCTCGCCACGGCTCTGCTCTGTGGGCCTCTGTGATCTTCGCCTGGACTGAGTTCTGTCACCAAAGCTGGCCGGCAGTCTCTCTGCTTCAGCCTGGCTCCCGTCGCGTGCCTTCTCTGTCCCACTCTGAGGGCACACCTGCTAACATACATGCTGGAGATGCCATTGCCCCTTCTGGGTCTCTCCTGCAACGTCAGCCCTGCGGTTTGGCCCCGGCGCTCCTTCGTGAGGAGGCCTTTGGTTTGGCTCTCCTGGGTAGGTCCCATTGCCCGGGCATTCCCTTGAACTTGAGGAACTTTCCTGGATCTGTTTCTGGGCCCCGGAGAAAGCACCCCTTTCCGCTGGGGCCATTCTTCATCTGTCTCCACCTTTCTGGCCTGAACATTCCCAGAAAAGATGAGACTTTCTGCAGGAAAGCCTCTCTGCTTCCTGGAACATGTGATCTTTCCCTTCCAGTTTCATTTCCTTTGCTCCATGTATCAACCCAGCTTTCCTCACACCTTGTGCTAAAGAGACTATCTTTCTCCTACTGTATGATTTTGCCTCCTTTCTCATAGACTAATGGGCTATATAGTTGTGGGTTTACTTGGAGGCCCTATTCTGTTCACTGACCTATGTGTCTGTTTTCATGTTAGACTGTTTTGATTACTATAGCCTAGTCATATAGTTTGATATCAGGTTGTAGGAGTCTTCCAACTTTGTTCTTCTTTCTTAAGATTTTTGTGGCTATTCAGGGTCATTTGTGGTTCCACATACATTTTTGGATTATTTGATCTAGTTCTGTGAAAAATGCCATTGGTGTTTTGATGGTGATTACATTGAATCCAAAGATTGCTTTGAGTAGTATGAACTTAATAATGTTACTTTCTTCCTTTCCATGAGCCCCATATACTCTTCCATTTACTTGTATCTTCAATTTTTTTCTAATGTGTCTGATAATTTTTCAAATGTGGATCTTTTATCTCCTTGGTTAAATTTGTTCTTAAGGGTTTTTTTTTTTTTTTTTAATTTTGATGCAATTATAAATGGGACTGTTTCCTTGATTTCCCTTTCTGACAGTTCATCCAGTCGTGTCTTTTCAGTGAAGAATGAGACCCAGGCTTTGTCAATGAGCATATATAATCTTACGGCTCTGCAATTTCCTCCAGGATTAGCAAGGATCAAGCCAAGCCAAGGAAAGTCAATTCTGAGACATTTGCCAAAGCTGTTGAATTGGAAAAAAAAAAAAAAAAAAAAAAAGAATAGCTTTTTTATTGCCCGACTTGAAATCAGGATGATGAAACCTGGAATATCTGTATTCCCAAATGGAAGGAGCCTGCCTGTGTAAAGCCACGACAGAAAAAGATCAGAGCTGTGAGATGAAAGATACCATCCATAGCAATGACCGCACGTCACTGTCCAAGGACTTAGGGTTTCCCACGAGAATGTAACCCAGGTGGCAACAGGCCTCATCTGTCTGTCTCCTCTGTCTTGCATGTTGTCACAGCACCTACTGTCAAGTGTGGCGCATGTAATTGCAGCTCTAGTGAGAGTAGAAAGAGTGGGCGGATACCACATGCTCATTTAAGATCACAACCTAGAAAATGTGTTTCTATAGGAGAAAAACAGTGTGTGTGTGTGTGTATGGGGGGGTGATAAAGATAAAAGAGACATCATTGCTTTGGAAATGATGGGTGATACCTCTATGGCGAGAGAAAGCTATGGACAACAGTCCCTTAAATTAAAAAAATAAAAATAAAAGCTGTAATAAACCAATATACTTCAATATTTTAAAATTCCTGGGTCAGAACTTCCCCAGAGAAATTTACAAAAATATTTTGTTTTAAAACTACGTTTGCTATGATGTCAGTAAACGGTGGCTCTCTATAACCCTTTACAAAAACTAAAAATAAACAAGCACAGAAGCAGAAAAGTAAAAGCCAGAACTCACTCCTGCTCAGCTTTTCTTTACCCGTTCCACACGCAGGTGACCAGACAAGAGCTTCTAGATGGAAGAGCCAACCGCCCCAAATTAAACAAGGGATCCGTGAAAAACAGCAGAAAAGAGGTGATCTGCAAAACTTGGTAACGCACCAGCATGTGCTTTAATGGACGCCGACGCCCCATGCACTTGTAGACTAAAAATAGAAAAGGCAAAGGAACCTTGGAACAGTGTAAGAAACACTGGCAACCTTCAGGCTCATAATTTTTAAAAAATCACTTGGACCTCAATCCAGTGTGAATTTATTTACAAGAACTTGGGTCGCCTTATTGAAAGCATTATTTAAAAACTTGATCTTTGCCTGAGATACGTGGCTGCATCTGTGCTTGGAGTCTTGGTGTTTTAGGGAAAGAAAACATACAAGCCGCGAGATATGGTGAAACAATGTCATTTAACATTTATTTTTCAAACAACCTCAGGAGCACAGTGATAAATTTCCCCCCCCCGGGATTTCTGGTGATCATCCCTGAGGCCGAGCTGTGGAAGCGAAATGGCCCATAATCAGGTCACAGGGTATATGCCCTGGCTTCACTGGGGGAAACAAAACAACTCTGGGATCAATATTTACACATAGAGAAGATGTCCTAAATATTTGAGGTTTTGTGCAATGGTTAATTTGACCACACAGTGCACTTTTTTGAGTGTTCTACAATTCCTAGAGGAAAATGTAGGAATGCTCAGATACTTTTAAAGGAACATGTCAAATTAATAAGGTTCTTTACCTTCAGTGGCTGGTTTTTATTGCACGGAATTCAGAGTGTATTCACTGCTAATCAGTCAACGTATTGAGTTATAGTAACCTGGAGGGACACAAGCCCTCAGGGAAACTCTAGGGACATCTAGAGAGAAATGAGGCCACCTTAAAGGACCGGCTGGGAAACCAAGTTGTTCGAAAACCACCAGTTTTAGAGGCAAGTATAAGCCACCCATGAGCTGCAGTAAGAGGATGTTTTCAAATGTACTGTTTTTAAAAGAATTCAAAACTACCTAGAACATTTATATAATAGGCTATATCATTAGGTAAACTTTTCCAGTCATGGCAAACCCTTTGATAGCCCATTCACAAATATTCACAAGCCGTTATTATGTGGTAGGCATCATGCTAGGGGTACACACTTGTCTACCACGGTGCGGTACGCATGAAACGAATACAAAATAATATGGTATGTAAACTGCCACTTAAGCAAGCAAAGGAAGAAATGACATAGCTTCTGCTCTCGACATTTTAGTCGGGTGGAAAAGAATGACCGCATGAAATGCTAGATAAAGATACGTATCTAGTAACAATAGAGGCGCAGTTATGCAATTATAACAATCATGCATTTGCCTGTTGGGAATGACACAGCTAACTCAACTTAGGTTCAACAATAAACCTAATTGATTGTCTCCCATAATTGAAGCTTTGAGGCTTCAATCTGCAGTAGCTCGTTAACAGAACTTGAGACAGCTTCTCCCTCCACCTCTGTGCTCCACCTTCCATGCTGCTGGCTGAGTCCTACGCTGGTCTTCCCTCACGGTGGCCGGAGGCAGCGGGGGCACCAGAGGTCTCATTTTCATGGTATATCCCCTAGGAGGAGAAAGAGCCACCGCTTCTAGCCCCGGCGACGCCCATGCACCACTGACCTGAATTAAGTCCTGCTCATTTCTGAACCTGTCACTTTACCCAGAGTGATGTCCTCGTGGACCTGGTCGTGGATTTCCTGAATTTATCTCAGTGGCAAGGGACTGAAGTCAGCCTAGAGGTAGGAGCAGGCTGGGTCCCACTCACCCTAAACCGCATGAAGATACGCAATCGAAGGGCTATGTGGGTGGTGACCACAATGCCTGCTCCTTTGGGTCCCCAGCCCCTGCCCCCCTCTCTCACACACACACTTATATGCACATCCCTATAATAGTAGGGAAACACTCAACACCCGTGAACGAATAATAGGAAGTTCTATTGGCTGTACTCACATCCTTATGCACAATGTCTTGGCGACAATCCGTTCTCTTCATTGGACTGGCTGAACCTCTAGGTGGTCCAGTGATTTATGGCTGAAAGGACTTTTATCCAGCCTTGTTCCCAAATCTATAATTGTGGGGAAATCTGATGGTGTTGCCCATGAAATTCTCATTTGAAAAAGGAGCGAATAGGGAATAAATTGTGGGTGTTCATATTTCATAGTGCAAAGCCAGAAAGAGTTAGGATTCCCTTCCCCTTGAAAGGGGTCAGTTCTCAGGTCACAGACAATGGATGCTCAGGTGGCTTTCTGGGAAAGTACTGTGCATTGTCCTTCATACATGACCATGCCAGGGGACAGTGGCCTTTCCTGGCAATGGACCACCTTAGTGATGCAGTGAAATGGTGTCAGGTTTGGGGAGATCTGTTGGGGAAATAAAGCAATCGCTGACTTGTCACCTTGGCAGCCCAGCTCGGGTAAGAACGCTGTTGGCTGTGTTCTACTTGTGTCTGATCAATCCTGTGGCCCGGTGCCCACGGGCTGGGGTCGGCTAAGCCCCAGTCCCTGGGCCTGTGACCCTCTGTTCTCTGCCGTGATGCCCTGAAGCAGCAGGCACTTGCACGCCACCCATTTGCCCTGGGCACCAGGCAATAGACGTGAGTCACATTGACGGAAGAACAGCCTCCTGTGGGAGATGCTGCTGTTGACCACTGGTCCCCAGGCTACATCCCAGGCACATCTTTAGGGGGAGACTGACCTCCACCTGACAGGTGCTTCGGAGACTCCAGGACATCAGCCTTCTCTTCTGCCCGCATGGTTTCCCCCTTGTAGGAGCCCCACTCTCTGCCCCGGCTCCCACAGACTCTGGCTGGGGGTAAAGTATTTGGTTCTTACAACTCGGCCAGACCTTAAATCACAAGCATTGCAGGTACCGCAGATGATTGGTTACAAGCAGAAAACACGTGTTTCAGCCGGGCTCTGTGCACGTCTCCCTCTGTGCGTCCAGACTGACCTGTTCTAGATTAATCCTCTCTCGTTCGTGAGGTGTTTTATTCAGAGTGGAGAGAGCTGCCAACACTCCCGTCATGCGACAGCTATTGTTTCTCACCCACGCAGGAGCTGAGGAGTCTCCCTGCCTCCCACCGTCCTCTTAAAGCAAATGGGTGTTCCAGGGACACTAAGGCCGCGTTTCTGTCCCCACACTTGGCCATGTTACAGCGATGTTCAGAGGAGAGGTAGCGGGAAAGAGAGAGGGTGTCTCAAGACCCCGTCCCTGAAAGGAACAGGTGGAGTTCGTACCCAACACCACGGCTGAGCGGGAGGTAGAGATGGGTACCCGAACTCGTCCCCACTGTCCTCCTCAGGCCCTGACCAAGTTATTCGAATTAGGGGAAAGGGAAGGGTGTGGGTGGGAATCAACGTCAACGGGCATTTTGGGGAGGGAGCGCTTCTTTCACTAAAATCCTCGAGTGGAGAGGATGTTAAGACCGGGGACTTATGCTCCTAGTCATAGGAATCTCCCGGGGAAAATGCTAACAGCAGAGCAGCCGGGGACTGGAATGTTGAGGCTGCTGAGTCTGGGGCAGCTGCACAGACCCCTGGGCACCCCAGGACGACCGGATCCCAATGCCCCCAAACTGGCAGGCGGGGGTAGGCAGTTCTGCCAGCCGCGTACCCGGCGGGCATCTCTGAGGTCGAATTCTAGCTCACACATGTGAGTCCTCACGTTGGAAGAATTTCTTGGAAAGCAGATGGATGGGACTGTGAATTTAAAAAATAAGAAGAAGAAGAAGAAGGAAGAAAAGCTTTCTTCGTGTGTGGGGAGAGGAAGAAAAAACTATTTTGTATGTTGTGGGAGGACAGGAACGGACAGTTTGGGCGGGAATAAGTCTCTCTTGGCCGAAACAAACTCTCTGCACAACATGAAATCTGGGTGTAGTCAAGTTAAAATTCCTGAACGGTGAGTTGGGGACTGAGATCCGTACCTGCTAAAAACAATCATGTGAGAGAAAGGAAAAGCAAGGCCTGCTTGATTGATAGCAAATAAACCAGCTCAGCTGAAACTGACTGCTTAGGTTGACGATGAGTTAGTTGGAATTTATCTGCCATGACTGGTTCTAACCAGGCGACTTCGAAAATCAGGCTCAAATGGACTTGAGGCTGGACCAAGTGATTAGGATATGGGTATGTTCTACCTACGAGATTATAATTTGGTAACTCTGTACAGGATGGTGAGAACATCATTGCGCAGTAGCCTCCAATTTGTCAAAGTTTACAAATTGGATGTTTCCAATGAGAAAACTTACTCTTCCTGATGCATTTATCCGGCAGATATGAATAGTTATGGAGACCGAAACTCAGAGAAACTTGAAAGAGGTAAGACCGCTCACCCAGAACCACATAGCCAGTGGCAAGGAGAGCTGGCAGCTGAACCCCTCATTTTAGCCACCCAGTACAATATTCTTTCCACCTTAATGAAAAGCGTGGCTGGCTCCCTGCCCAACGTCCATCCCTCCAACTCCAAAGTCACAGTTTGAGTCAAATTCACGGTGTTTGCCTCCCAATATCCTCCAACAGGCATTCTTGGGCGTTGGGTTTTCTTCTTTTGTGCCCCAGTGTCCCAGGCTGGTGACCCCTGTGGCCAGGCCTTTTCATGATGGCTGGGATCTGGAGGTATCCACTTTCTTGTTGCTTTTGACCACGTTTATTATTTTTCTCCTGTGCTAAGACAGGGCAAGTGGTATATGCAGGTCTTACCGTCAAAACCTGGGAAGGCCAATGCGGAGACGCAGAAAGGAGATGGCATGGCTTCGAGTCCCTTCTCTGCTACTGAACAGCTGACTTAGACCCCTAACACACTCATAGTCCATGGTCTTCCTCCCGAGAGTGCCCGGCCTCCTTTCTCACCACCTCCCTTGTCCACTAGGGGCCGCTGTTATATCTAATCCATGATCACTCCTGGAAACCATCCACTCAAACCACACACTCTGAGTTAAAACACACGCGCGCGCGCACACACACACACAGGAGACAGCCAATGACGCCATGACATGGAAGATATCAAGATAGCCTTTTTCATACCCAAAATGGAAGTTCCTGTGGCTACTCATTTTTGTCCCTGTGGCACAGCATCCTCTCCCTTGACACAGCCCCTTCCACGTCCGTGTCCCCAGACTTGGCCCTGCACCCTCCCCAGCCCCACAGGATGCAGCAGGAAATGGGCCCCTGTCCCTGCACCACAGTCTCATCGCTGAGCGCACCGCCCATCCCTGGGCCCTGAGGGCACAGCTTCCCCTGTGGTCAGTGTGTGGAGACAGTAAGGTGAGGAGGGAAAAGACTACAGACAGGAGGGTTTTAGAAGAGCAGGTTTTAGGGGGAGTAACTGGGGTAGGAAGGAGTTAATGCACTGGGGATGCATCAGTATCCCTGAGGGGAGTGATAATGGTCAGAAAGCTGCCCTGGGGAGACAGGGGAATGCTGAGGCATAGCTGTTCTCAGTTACCCCTGGTCTGCAGGTAGGTGGCGTATGGGAGGGTGGGCAGCTGACACCTCAATGACATGGGAATCTAATACAAAAATAAAAGGCCCTAGAAAAAAAGGAAACTAAAGATAAGTGAAATGTGAATATTTTTTAAAACACTAATATTCACCGCAACACAGCCCCGTGTTTCACAGCCTGGCCCTTCTTTGAACATTAACCCTGCGACACACTTTGACACAGTCAGTGAGGGCAGTGTCAGGAGGTAAACGAAGATAAATAAGCAACTTCACGTCACTACTGCCTTAAACTGGGAAAGGTGGGCGCACACGGCTCTTACGCAGCGATGTTCTCGTCTTCTGCTGAGTTGTTGGTGTTTTGTGAGACACGGACCCATCTCCCGGTGAGCTGTCCTACCCCAACGATGCCAAGTGCAGGCACTCACAGCCCCCTGGCACATGGGGTTGGGTCCAGCATTGTTAGACCTGGAAATATCAAACTTACATAAGCCATAGCTGATGAAATGATGAAAAGCCACAGTTCAGATAAAAGGGCTGCAAGACACCAAAGAGTGGTATAAATGAGGAGCTAGAGAGGGCTGCCGGAGACCCTAATCCTGGAGCACAATGGAACACATTTCTCAAGGAAGGCATGACCCCAGCCTCACACACCCTCGGTAGGTGTTTTTAACCTCGATGCTGATGAAACTCATTACAATTTCCATTACAAACTCAGATTATTCATTTAAAGTACCTACATAAAACCTGACACAGAAAGCACACAAGGCTCATTAGTTATTATGGGCCATGGGTGGGTACCAGCAACAGAATATTTATTATCAAGTGGGCATTAGAAAGAATATGATTTGGTTAGGTATGTGGAACATGATAAAGAGCCAAGGAGAAGCAGGATAAGGAGAAGAGATGGGAATGATGGAGAGGCAGGTCACAAGTTAACTAGGAGAACGGGAAATGAGGGCTTTCATCTTCATGAACTTCCATGGGAAACCCAGCACTCTCTAAAGGCCACGGTTAGAGTCAACAATGTGTTCTTAATGCCTATAGTATATACTGTAATGTATATATGTGAAAATGAACCATTTCCATAAAGATGTGTATGTTCATGTTGTTGTAATAAATGATTTGGGTTAATATTTTTAGCTTGTCAATAGATTTAGTATGTAATTTATGTTACATGTTGTGCTAAGTACTATCTGTAAAATGATTAATAAGAAACACAAATTTATTTCAAGGATTTTACTGACTTCTCTTTCATATTCAGGATGATTCTCTTAGGATGAATTTCCAAATGTGGAAAAAAAACCACATATGAATATAGAAAAGACTCTTGATTTCTTCAGAGTCTGCCAACTCACAGTTCTTTCAGAAATAAATGAAATAAAATTTTTGGCATGCTTTAGTCCAGACTTTTAAATTTAAATCAATGAACATTCAGTAAACCTTTAATTCATATATGCCAAGACCTGAGCAATGAAATTAGAATATAAATGTTAATAAAATGCTGTCCTTTTCTAATCTAGACCAGGGGAAGCGCGTGTGGAAACTCTGACTTAGGGCCTGAGTGGAGCTGTTTTGTACCATGGGAACAAGCACGGGGCATGATTAATCCTGTCTGACAGGTCATGCACGGTTCACAAAGCCTAAGATATTTTGAGCCTGCTCTGTAGGGATGACAGGGGGGTTTCAGAGTTGGCATGGGGAAAGGAATTTCACAAAGATAAAGTGTGTGGAGTCCAGATTGGGAGAGTTTGCAATTGGCTGTTAGTGCGCAGACAAGGGAAAGTCTCAGAATACTGCCTCTTTCGTTTGGATCCCAAATGCATGTAGCTATGCCAATCATTTTGTTAGAAGACTTACAACAATGAAAATGGTGTTTCACAAGAGGGGATCAGGAACCATGAATTCGGTTTTGGACCAGACCACCGCAGAGCTACTGTGGGAGGGGACCTTCCTCTCTTCAGCTGACGCTGTGTGGAGCGGAGACCTGGGAACCCTGTTCCACATGCCTATTCATGAGCAAAATCGTTAGGTTTCTTCACTGATGTTGTTACCATGCTTGGGGACTGGTTTGTTACACAGCAGACTCTAACCACAATAGTGCTCAAACTCTTCCTAATGGCATAACAATCCTCTGAATGATTAGGAGCTCAAGGTTCCAATTAGAACTTTCCCAAAGACTCGCACAACATATCTAAAACCATAAAGAGATCCCAGTGGTGAAAGTGTAAGGTATGAAATGCATTCTACCACTTCTTCCAGGTAACTTTCCAGTTATCTCCTCGGAGTAACCGCACTGATGGAGAAAAACTGGGGGTAACACTACGGGTCAACTGCTATTTGTATCTCTTGTGAGAAAGGTCAGTTAGAAGAATGATACCAGGCAAGGGTGACTGTTAAATTGTCGAAGTAAAGGTAGACAGACATCTGTAGGTCAAGTGAACTTTCATTGCAGGATAAATTTAAACTTCTCTTCAAGGGTCAGTTGCAGGAGAATGTTTCTTCTCTAAATCTCACTTGTTTTCCTAATGAAGTTAGATAGAATAAAGTGTCTTTGTTTACCGTATAGCTAACATGAAAATATTTCCAGGATGTAGATGAGAAGACGCACCAGGAACACAGCCAATAGACATTTGAAAGAGTAATGTAATTATCCTAGAAAGTGTACTCATTTCATTTTTTGGTGTTGAAATTGTTATGGTTCTGTTTCACTGTTATACTTGAAATGAAATGATAACAAAAATTATTTTAGAAACAGAAATGCTCAATAGACAAATGAACTAACGTAATTTGGGGCACCTAAAGAGCTATCAGAAGACAGTCTAGAGCAAACTGAAGACTTTAACATATGAAAAAATAATTCTCAACGTAAGACACTCCTTGAGAGAATCAGGTCATCAGGAACTAAAATATTCCAAACGACCTTAACTGTCTCTTTTACTAACTGATAAAGGAACAGTCTAGAACACAGAGCTGAAAGCTTGTTAAAGACACACGATCCACAGAAGAGCAGAGGTATTTGCAATGTTCTCACACAAAGGCAGGCATCCTGTGAGCATTTGGTAAACATTAATTAGACTGAAATATATGCTCCTAATGCTGACATGGGCAGTTTTTCATCAGCGGAATGCTTTGAGAAACTTCACGAAGTGCAGTCCTCATAGGAAATTCCCATAGCATTGAGCAGATAAGAATGTGAGTATTTATGGGAGCGGGCTGGTGGACAGAGTAATATGTCTTGCCATGTCAGGTTGACATTATTTTCAGCACCAACTAGAGTCAGTGTGGAAAGCTGGGAATATGTGTAATTTCGAATACACACACACACATACATTCCCGTTTCTAATCTGAAGATCTGAGCTGTATAGTATGTTCTAAGACAACTAAAAAACACCACATAAGAGAAAACTTAAGGCACTACCTTGTACAATGCAGCCCAAACAATTCACAAAAGTGTGTTCAACTCCCAGAAACTTTCGCCAATGCTGTGGGTGTGATGCTCTCGCCCGAATTTCCTGATGCCAGTCCTCGTCTCTCCCAGAGGCGCTCGCCCTCAGTACTTTCCTTAGCTTGTTGATCTATCCGCCTGAACTACATGTTTCCCTATGGAGGGAAGTCAGCGTGCCTCACCCAAACTGCCTGCTTCACAAGGCGAATAAGATACAGACACTTCCAAATTCCTCCGAGACTTTCATCTCCGCTTTCCTTCTTCATCCCCCTGCCTGGCTGCTGGGCTTTGGCCTGTGTCTGACTTTCCTGAAGTCCCGAACATAGGGTCATTTGCTACCATGGCTGACGTCCCTTAGTCTGTTCAAAAGTGGCACAATTCTAAGACTTGATGCATTTGTGTAGAACAACTAGAGAATGATTGACAGTTTATCATGCCTTCTGCAACCACGGAAACATTTCCCAGCAATTACCAACCATGATAAAACAGATTTTCTAGATCCTCTTTGAGTTTTGTGCTAATTTCACAAATAGTCTTAGTTCCTACAAAACACTGCAAGGAATGATAACCTCTGAGCTGAGGAAATTAAAAGGGACCTTTTATCACAAAGAACGCAAAGCACGCATGTATTTCTAAGTATATTTTTAACTTTCACTGTATAGAAACAGTAGGTATTTTGAATGTGTTTCTGATTCAAATAGCCTATTTTAACATGAAAAATATATCATGAATAAAACATATTTTCTAGATACCTCATTTCTACTGACATTTGTTACAAAGTAAACTCAGGTCAGAATTAAAGCTTTTGGTAAAATAACAAATATTTCATGGCTGATGTGAATAAGTTGAATAAAGAAGGGAATAATATTCGTCAGAAATTTCTGACATCAGCCCTCCTAATATCAGTGTTTCTTTTTCGCTATTTCTGCTATGATTTATTGGAAAGGTGTGTGTGTGTGTGTATACACATTTATGTATTTCTCAAGAAAAACAAATCATATGAATCAAAGAAATGTAGCCATGGCCTCATACCTATTTACATTGTCAATAGATATTGAGAGTATTTTCACTACAGAATTTAAAACTGAGATAAAATGCAAATAGTTTCCCATGGAAAATTAACTGACAGAATTTTAGTATGAGTTTAAAAAATGATGGAATTAATTATGATCCCTAATTCAATGGCAGTTGATTTAGTCTCATTCTTGCCGAAGGCTGTGGTGACACTACCCAACAGAAAAGTAAGGCAAGTCACATATGGAAGTGAAATTCCAGTAGCCACATTCATGTTTTTAACTAGATTAAATTAATTAATAATTTATTTTATTTGGCTCCACATAGCCACGCTATGATCCTTTCAACATATCATCCATGTAGAAATGTTAATATGGAGTTTTACCTTCATTTTCACATGTCTTCAAAACCAGCTGTGTATTTTATACATGGCACATCTCAATTACAAATCACCTCAAGTGCTTAGGTGGCCACTGAGCCAGGTAGACCTAAAGGTGGACCAGGCATTCTAGTGCATCAGAAAAGAGAGGTTCAACTCTCTCCCAGTTCTAAGCCCTTTTATTATATCAGCTGAGATCCCGCCACTAACAATAGCTGAGACCTGTCATCTACCACCACCAGGACTTCAAATATTCTGCCATATCTCACTCAAATGAAAAGAATAGCAGAAGACAGGAAGGAAGGGAGGGAGGGAGGAAGGGAGAAAGGAGAAAAAATAAATCCTAAAACATATTATAGTGGTATTTCACAGTGATTCTCAAAATGTGGTCCACAGACCCCTCTGAGTCCCCAAGATCCTTTCAGGGGGGACGCAAGGTCAAAGCTTTTAAAATCAGAAGGAGGAGGAGGAAGAGAAGGAGGAGGAAGAACAGAGGCAGAAGAGGAAAAGCTCTCTGCTGTGCTGTCGTCTACACCGAATGATGCATAAGACACGGTAAGAAAACTGCTGGCGTTTCAGCACGATGTCAAGGCCATGGCACCAACCCTGCTAGTGACCGTTGTATTCTTCACAAGTAAGCACACCAAAGACAAGAGAAAACTCCAGTTTCACTGAAGAGTGTCCATTTTTTTTCTAGCAGTAAAAATGGTTATTTTTATTGACCATAACTCTTGATATGAATATTTTTAATGACAAAATGAAGTTACATACAAAGCACTTTGCTGGCATGTTGAAGTACAGTATTTATGTCTACAAGAGCCCTTGTATGATCGTTATGACCTAAACTATTCTCTGTTTTTGTGGAATACCATTTTTACTTGGACAAAATGATTGAGAGGCACACTGCTCAGAATTGGGTATTGGACACATATTTTCTTTAAAAATGTTGGTGATGGGAAAGCACAGGTAGCATCGTATATTATTAGGAAAAATTGGCCTGTCAAGTGGAAATTAGACTTGTAGAAAACTTAAAATCATCAATGTGAGCTTGATACCTTCCTCACATTCAAAGACTTTTCTGATATTATTGGTAATAACATTTTGAAACGTGAGTTTTAAAGTGTTACATAAAGAACTGTGTTAACATTTGGAAGCCCTATCTGTATAAGTCATTGAGCTAACTTTTCCCCAATGACCACTGAATGGGATTTTTAAAAGCACTTATGGGTAAAGGATTCATCAAAGCGAGAGAGAGACCAATGGGTTTTGATGTAATAGAGCACATAAACTTGATCGATGTAATTAATTTCAGAGACGCGGTGCAACTATCAAACTATACCATTTGTAGATTTGGATCCAGTACCCAAGAAGAATATTTACAACGGTCTGAAAGTGTTGTTAAAATGCTTCCATTTTCCTACCGCATACCAGGCAAGGCCATATTTTCTTTATAAACCTCAACCAAAACAGCATATTGCAACAGATGAACACAGAAGCGCAACTCAGTATATCTGTCTCATATTAAAGCCAAATACTTGCAAATGTGTAAATCAGTGCCGTTACTCTTTTTCTTTTTTTTTAGAAGCTAGTTCCTTTCATAAAATATTTTATTTATGTTACCATGCTGTGGGTTTACTATTCTTACTTGAAAATGATTGAACAAACAAAATATTTTTAAGCTTTTAATTCCCAATAGAATGAATAAATATTGATAGGTGTGCTTCCTCCCCTCCCCCATAGAAATGTAAGCACCTTGGAATTCTCAATAATTCTAAAAAGTGTAACAGGGACCTGAGAGGAGTAGGATGAGCATAGAGGGTTCAGAATCTTAGAGATATCTTTGATACCTTGGTTCAGGCCTCCTACCAGATAAGTAAACTTGATCACTCACTGAACTGGTACCCTTGGTCATGTTACTGTTTGGTACTTATGGGCCTAACAGTCTAGCGCATTACCTATATATACGATGAAACCACTGAAAACCGTTGGCCATTATTGCAATGATCACCAAAACCCTGTCCAGATTTTTTCTCCGTATAATTGTTCCTTCTCTCTCACGACAAGTATAGAAAGATACCTGGGAATAAACCATGATTTCCCATCAGCCAAGTTGCCCTCTTTGGTGTAAGCAACTCATTGTCTATGATTCTGATCTTCTGGGCTGACAGGTTACCAACTTGCTATTTACAGCGGTATTTAGTAAGTGCAGGAACACCCCAATTCCCTTATTATGTGGATGTATTTACACTGGTGGACAGCACAGATTGCCATGGGGAGGGAGGTGCAATAGTGTGTTGTAACTCCTATGGGATTGTTTAAGAGTATGTTTATTTCTGCTGGTCCATGTTGGCTCGTAATTGCTCAAGGGGTCAGGTGGCACCTTCACACCATCTTCCTCCGTGGGGTGCAAAGACATACTCTCAAGTTCAGAGTCCTGGAAGCAGAGAAGGGCTCCCCAATCTAGCCATCTGTTTATCATTCTGAGGCAGGAGTACTTGCACTGTGAGAAATAGCATTGTCTTGGCACAGGCTGGAGAAGGGACATGGGGAAAGGGTCATGTTTCTGCAGGTGGCATGCGGAAGGAAAGAGAGGTTTGCCCCGAGCAAACTGAAAGCTGAGTGAGGGTGGATAGTTGAGGAGGTCTGCTGTGGTGTTTCGACATGGATCCCTCTCTATTAATTCTACATTGAAGTGTTATCCAGTTTGGAAGGACAGTTCCTTTATATAATTATTCCATTTCATATAGATGGATTAGAAATTTCTATGTGGATAAAATGGATCCATCCATAGCCCCAAAGCTGTACCATTAAGTAGAAGGTATATGATCAAGATGTTTTATCCTGTTTCACTTAAGCAAAGAGTCCAGAAAACCCTTTGTATGAGAAACAGAAATATGAGTTTGGACTTAACCTTTTTAGTCCTTGGCCATAATAAAATACTGTGAGTAGAGAAAGACATTTGTAATGAATAGCAAAGGAGACTTAATGTTTTCCCCATAACATCTTTCTTATTAAAATAAAGCATATAATGCATTTACCAAAAAGCAAGAGCCTTCAGTATGTGTGTATTATAGCTCAGTAGTAGATAATATGAGGCTAAAAATAAAGACACAAGTCATGAAGAATGATTTAATTCATTGAATAATTTCCTCTTCAACTACAAGTGTTCCAAAAATAAGTAGGATGGCGCATGTTTTTAAAATGCCTTGGAACTTAGCAGTGGGAGAGTTTGTTTTCCTTTGGAAGTTGCTAATATCTTTGTAAGCCCCCAGTAGAACTCCATCAATTTTCATAAATATCTAGTGATGAAACCATAAATCACTTGCAGGCCCTCTTTTAGGGATGTGCAAACAAGACAATAAGATTTCACTTTTCAATTTGCAATCTACAAAGGAGATAGGAATTGGTGTTAGTCATCCAGCTATTTGCAATTCCAAAAAGGAACTCTTAGTTACCAATCCTTTGGTGAAAAAGGTAAAAAGACGTATTTACTCTTATCAAGTATATTTTCCAAGCATGAAGTGGTGTGTGAGGCCTCCTTCTTGATAAAAGTGTCAGATTTAAAAAGTAAAATATGCTTCAAAAGTTATATGAAGTAATATTGTGTTTATCCAATGTTATGAGAATTAAATGGGATAACTATTCAGAACCCCTCTAGTACACATACATTTTGCCAGTGGAATAAACCATGACCCAAATCTGGAATTTGGTATAAAATATTAACTCACAGCATGGTTTTAGACCAAAAATAATTTTGGAAAATCCTTTTCCTAGAAGTGGGACCCTCATCACTATTATGTACCCTGTCTCCTGTTTCACTATTAGAACTGTCTCACACTAATTTCCTATCCCTGTATATTTTCCCCAAAATATGGCAGCTGGTTGAGTGCTAGACATCTATTAGAGGAGAAACTCTAAGTTCTCTGTGAACTGTGAGTAGAAAATGTTGGAAATTAATCACTCGATGAGCACATCTGTATGTCGGTCGTGGTCTCTTACTTACTTGGGACCGTGCTCATTTTACTGAGCACTGAGTATTTTTGCACTTTCCCTAAGTGCTATTGTGCTGCCATTGCTCATATTAATGTCTTCCTGATGCGGTTAGTTTGTCCATGTCACCAAGAAGATCTTTGCTGTGTTTCCCACTATGTTTTTTGTTCATATCCCACAACTATTTTAAACCTATATTACACTTCTGAAGCTTCTCCATCCATTGTGCCCCCAACTTTTCAATAATGAAAAAGAGTCTTACAAAAATAAGTCCCTTTCACTTTCCATGCTCACGCTTACAATCAATCTTACTTGTATCTGCTTTGCAGTCTTACTTTCTTGTTGTCAGTTTAATTTTTTTTTTAATTTAAAAAAACATTTTATTTATTATTTCCAGAGAGAGAGGGGAAGGGAGAGAGGCAAAGAGGAAGAGAGACATTAACGTATGGTTGCCTTTCACCTGCCTCCAGCCACGGACCTGGCTGGAGACCTGGCTTGCAACCTGGTTATGTTGCCCTGGCTGGGAAGTGAACCAGTGACCTTTGGGCTCACAGGCTGGCACCTTATCCACTGCACCACCAGCCAGGGCCTCTTGTCATCAGGTTTAGATACAAAGATGTTCCTCCTTCTATCTCCCCCAAAGGAAATGTTTAACCCCAATTGCACTCCTCTCTTCCCATCTCGTCATGGACCCTTTTTGTTGAGTCAAGCAATTGTTACTTAAACAAACATATCCTGAGCATAGCGTGTGTGAGACATCCAACTGGAATTTATGAATACAAAAACAAAAACCAAGCAACTAGACAAGAGTTGACCTACGGTTGATTAGAAGACACAGGTAGGTTCTACATTGGGGAGGCTGTGTAAGGGACAGCAGTAGCACAGGCTGCAGAAGGGCTCCCAGCAACTTGCATTTGGGGAATTCTGACTAAAGGGACTGTGGGAGTCTCTAGAATAGTGGAGTCTGTCTCAGTGACATTTTATGCAAGTTAAGATTGAATGGCTTACAAGGCTAGAGAGCTGGCACTCGCTCCATCAAAGACAACAGAACAGGTTGTATAAATGTTTCCTGGTCTGAGTGATATAAACAACAGGGGTGTGTATGAGTGACAGACTTCATCAGAGACTTCTCTTGTTAACATCCTTTATAAAGTCCAGGAGGAGTTGCTGACCCTAGCTTTCACCACATTCTTGGTTATTACCACTGCTACCACAATGTGTAAATAAATGGGCTAAGTCAATTAGTAACAAGGAGTCGCATGATTTTTCCTCAGCGAACTTCTGTCCATCCTTTAGGAGGATAGACTGAAGGACACTACCCTTCCTTGCTTATTGATCTGTTGGCTAGTTCCTAGAACTGGACGGTCCCTAGGGTTATTTTAAATGCCAGCATTGTTGGTCTGTAAATATATATGGTTGGCCATATTCAAATTTGATAAAGCAACTGGGATGTAGCTGACTCCTTAAGGCTGAGGCCATTGGGGCTGGGATCCCATTGCAGGCTCTGTTATCTTGGGCTAGAAAGAGCCATTTCCCTTCCAACCATAGGAGACAGTTTAGAGGTAGAGAAGGAAGTAAGAATTTGGAACTAAGCAGTGCTGATAGGGGACAGTGGACACTTTCAGAAAGCCCTGGAAGGCTGGTTGGATGGCAGAATTCTAAGGTAGCCCCAAATGTCTCTCCCTTGAATCCACCTTCTTCCAATCATTGACACACTGATCTAGGTATTGCCATGAAGGTATTCTACAGGGGCAATTAAGGGTTCAAATCAATTGTAAGAAGGACCTCCTGAAAAATTATTCTAGGAAGCTGTAGATTAGTCTCTAGCTCAACACACTGGCCTCAGAGGTCTTCAATGAGGGGACTCTCCCAAAATTCTGGAGACCACCCCAGCATTAAACCCCAGATGGGTCACGGCAACTATTTATTGAATCATTGACTCCATAAATTTCTTTAATATATAGAACAAAAAATAATTAAATGTAAATTATTATGAATTCATAAGAAATGTTCATTCTGTTTTTACCACTGGCATAGTTATAGCATACGATTGCTTCTTTGAAAGTATAATTTAGAAGAGGGTAAAATGTCTCTGTAAAATCTAATAAGTTACATTTCATACAATTGCAAGTTACCTCAGTAGCTGTCTCCAGGATTGACCTGCTCCTGAGTGTTTGGAGAAAACTTCCCATTCACCTCTTTTAAAAAATAAAAAAATAAACACAATAGAATCATGGCATACATAACCTAGGTATTTCCAAGTTTATAAAACAGGGTCTTAGTTAAAACAAACAATGTATTTTTCCTTATTCATTTGTGTTAAAATATCTAATGAGATTATCTTTCTACATCAACTTCAGCACGTATGATTTATTTTTAAGAAATTAAAATGAATACTTTCAAAACCTTAAAAAAATATTATGTTCATTACTCACCTGGGGAATTTAGCTTCAATCACGTCTCCCACATTTATCAACAAAAAGAAAAATACCAAAGGATTTACTTTGTTCATTTATTTATAGTTGCCAACATTTTAAGGTGGATAAAGAAATACCTTTTCAAAACTTACCTTTTTTGGTTGAATATGGAAACAAAAAATATTCTCATTAATTTCCCTTGCTAAGTGCTCTATCAAATTCCTTGTGTGAATACTATTAAGATTCTTCAGTATTTACTGTGGAAAAGTTCTTTCCAAATAGTAATGAAAGTGTGAACAAGTATGATATGAACTGACTTTGAGCATTTTGTTTTATTCCATGGTTCAGTTCCATCGGTTCAGCCATAAACTGATCTTTGCTAATGTAAACACTTCTATTTTACATATAAATTTAAAAAATCCCATGTCAGAAATAGATTTTAGTAGAGTGGATGACTCTGTAGACATAGTTCCTTTGGACCTGCTGGCTAAGCTAAACTGACTGGGTAACAGCCAGGCCAGGCTAGTTGAGGTGTCATCTGTCCCACCAGTCTTTCCCTGGAACCAGCTGACCCCGTCACCGAGTGGGCAGTGCTCTAACCACAGGTTCTGCAGTCCCGCCAGAGGGCTTGTCCCTGCCCCAGCCACCTGGTCCGGATTTGTTTCATTCACCTCCTGAATTCTTTAATGCTGAGTCCTCCGGCGTCTCGAAGTGAAAATGGCTTGGGGAGATTTTGAAGTCAAGAAAACACACAAACCTTTTCAACTAAGTCAGAAAACATCCTCCTGGTTCAGTGTAGAGTATACGATATATTCCACAGCCTAGGAGGTCACGTCAGGTTGTTTATTTGTTTGTTTTAGAAGATACGATAGTGGAAGGAAGAGAGGTGGGGAAACAGAAGGAGAGGCAGGGAAAGAACGTGGGAGGAAATTACCCTTTTTGGGAAGCAACTATTGCCACCTTCTACAACCATAGCAAGAGGCTCTTATCCCTTTTCAGGCTCAGTCCTTGTTACAGGTATTTCCTCCATCTCCTGCAGTAAACCGATGGTGTCCTTTGGGCTCTGGGTTCCGTGGCCTCACCATAGCAGGAGCATATTCTTCGAACTGCGAGCATCGTGTTTGTCAGCCACAGAATACCCGCTTAGGCCTTGGAATCTTGTAAAGAAAGCATACTTTTCTTTTATATCTTTGATAATCCTGAGAGGATCTTAGGGTGATGGAGCACTGTTTAAATGTTGAATGAAATACTGGATTGGCTTTCACGTCTCTAGGTGTTATGAATAGCCCATTCGGCCACAGCTTAATGGGAATAAAGATTTTAAGTCATGAGTCTACAAGCAGGAGAAGGTCTGTCAGCTGTAAAGACCACAACTCCTTTATTGCCTTTATTTTTTTCTGCTTGAGGAGGTGACGAGTTCAATGAACGATCAACACAGAAGACTTACCATTGCATTGTGTACAGCTTTAAGAAGCTGACCCTCATCACTTGCATGATTCTACCCTTCTAGTCTTACTGTAGAAGAAAGGTTTCACACCTGAGCCCGCAGAGGACTTCTTTTGTAAGAATGCCACCCTTGACTCTCAATCAGCCCTTTGGTGGGTGGTGTTAATGAGGCTGAGTTTCCAATCAATCAGCCCTTTGTATGAGGCTGAGTTTCCAAATTTGGGCTCTACCTGGTCCTGTCGTGTGGCAGCAGATCACCTCACAATTTGTTGCCAGAAACTTTGTATAATATGTGCACTGATTCATTTGCTCAATTATTCATTTGTATAGTTTCCTCAAATGTAAGGAAGCTTATACTAATGAAAGGGTATTTAAGCAAGAAAGAAGTTTTCTGCTAGGTGGCTCTGTTCGTAGTTCATGCGTACTCTGTGTGACCAATGGAAGTGAAGACAAACAAGTTGTTCGAACATTTAAAGATGTTAAAATGACTGAAATTTATGCTGGGTTTATGCAAAATGTATGGCAACAGCACTTTTTCCAAGATCATCAACGCCTCCAATGTCATCACTTTTTTATTGCTAGCTATAAATCAATATTAAATGTTAAATGGTACTTTGATTAGGAATTGAGAGCCAATCAATTTTAATATATTGCTTAGAAATAACAGAGCTGAAAATTTTTCTTTCATCTTGTGGGTTATAAATATAGTTTCAGGTTAATAGATTTTTATATGCATGACTCTGTTTGATTATGTGCCAACAATATAAGCACATATGGAGGAATCTAGATTCCTACATTCTTTTATTGTAAGCGAGATAATTTGCTTATGATGGTGGATATTGTTGAATGTCCAAATTCCTTAGCAACAGACTTATAAGTTAGTTGTTTTTATAAAACTTTGAAAACAAACAAACAAAAAAAATAACAATTGTAACTTTACATTAATTAGAAATGCATCAGGCCTTCCCCCTTGAAAGGAAACTTTGGTCTGCCCAAAATTTAGCTCCAGAAAACTCCATGTTAAATTTTTTAGTCATATTTTGGCAAAACAGAGGCACTCACATGATTGCCAAATTGGGCCAGATGGAAGAGTTGACCTGATGGCTCTGCAGGGTCCGCCTTCATTGCCAAGTGCTTTTCAACCGTGCATGCCTGTGTCCTGGCCCACTGTCATACAAAGTTACACCAGATTGTGTGTCCCCATGCGCAAAGAACCTCCAAACTGGGAAGAATGCTGCCCCAACATGTCAATGAGCTTTGTTACTGAAGGTCCTCAAGTTTATGCCAGGAATTCATTTGGTGACATGGAAAAATACCATAAAAACAGTCCACACTTTACTTGTAGATACAAAGAACTAAAGCACATATTTGTAATTTTTTCTGTTTCTTGATTATTTTCATTTGATCGATACAACTCAAGGATCTATAAAGCTTGAACAATCAATTTTGCTTCTTACATGCAGATAAATTTCTTTGGATTTATAACAAATTTGAATAACAACCAACATTGAAGGAAAAGAAAAGCATTTCAGCTGAGCCCTCCCATTAAATCACATGAGTGTTATCTGTAGAATTTTGCCAAAATTCCTCAGAAAAATGGATTGAATAATTCTTATTACTGTTTTGTTTTTTTTTTTTAAATAGACTCTAAGAAACATAAGTTTCTAATAGTAACATTTCATTTCTTTTGAAGTTCTGGAAAGAGTTTTGTTGTTGTTGTTGCTTATTTGTTTGTTTGTTGTGATTATTCATAGTCACATTTTAAAGGCACATCTTTAAAAATCAACCTTTTTGCTAAATAATCCCCATAGCCTATGCTGACTTAAAGAGTCTCTGAGTGATTGCTTTGAAAACATGTGTCACTTCAGCAGGAATGAATTGAAAAGTTAACACAAGTTTGGAATCTGGTACCAAGTTAAATTTGTGAAATAGTTCTTTTTTTTTGTTTGTTTAATTAAGAGACATGTCTTGATTTTATTTCCTCTTTCTCCATTTTCATAATTAGAAAAATACTACAGTAATGATTGTTTGAAAATTTCCCCCCCTCTTGTCATCAAAGATTTAAGACTTTATATAAAACTGGTACCACTTCAGATTTTCTTGTAGTGGGAAAGCCAAGGATTCAAGATTAGACACATCTCTTCTTAGAGACTATCTTCTTTGCTCTTAGGGTCTCCCTCCTATACCTAAGGCAGAGCACAGATATCCCTGACTCCGGTTCCTTGAAAAATCAACTGTCCTCAGCATCAGGTGAAATGGTGGTTTTCTGTCACCCCACCAATATAATTCTCAGCCTTCAATGGGTAACAGTACACATACCACACAGATGATATCTTAATAAGCTTATTCAAAGGCTATGGTAAACATTCACTTCCAAAAGTCTTCTTTATTCTTGCCTTTATTTCCCCATTTTTCTAATAAGACTTTAAGATCAGTCAAAATAATATATGCAGAAGTGCGTGTGGGAATGAAGAGGATGAACCAGGCTGTGAGACTGGAAGCCGCCACTTGGCGTCAGCGTGAGAGATTGTCCCAGCGTTCTCGAGGGCAGGACAGAGAGCTGTGACTTTGAGTGGTCACACTTTAGGACAAAATCAGGGTGGATAGAATCTTTCTGCCTGTGAGAATCTAAGTTCCATTTGCAAAGCAGTGAATGAGATAAAGGAAGGGTCTTTTAAATATTTGAAAACAGGAGTGTATCTATGACCTACCTATACCTGAATACACAACGTATGTGTCTTGTGCTTCTTATGGAAGCTGTAATCACTACCGACTGGACACACTGTCAGTCTACACCTCGTCCCACCACCAGACGCGGTAAGTTATTTCTTTTTACCTTCCTTTCTGACACACCTGGACACCACATCCTACACCTCATTTCACCTGCTCTCATGCAAGGCTGAGCTCCATTTCTCCCTTCTGGGCCTCACCATCTACTCCATGCCGCGTCACCATCTTCCTCCTCCGTGACCCAAAGAGCTTATTTATCTTTCCTGTGCTGTGATGAGACTTGGGTGGTGGGGTCTCATGCACACATCTTGTTCAGCTAAATGTATTTTCATTTCCTTTGCTGTAGGGTCTGTTTTGATGGTCACACAGCACTGGTAGTTACCCTAGCGGGCACAAACCCGCACCTCGTTACATAAATATGTTTAGAAATGCATCCTGATGTCTGTTCCTTAACTTAATGGAAATCATTTCCTCCTTGGAAATGGTAGAAGAAAACATTCTAATAACCATTTTGAGCTACAAAACACGAGCCCTTCCTGTGTTTTTCCTCCCCAACCCAGGAACTTGAGGTGAAAGAAATGAAAGCATGCATCATTATAGATTACATCCAATCGGCTGAAGGCTTTGGAAGCTCAGGGACACAGAACAGAGAATCAGATAAAATAGCTACAAAAAGCAAGCTCAGCCTTGGAGACAATGGGCGGGTGTTCCCATCCGCTCTGGAGCTGACTGGTTACTGTACTTCTTACTGTGGTTCTTGACACTGGCCTATTTCTCACTAAATCCGTAACTGCGTAAGCATCACCCACAGCCATGCCTGCGTGGTGGAGTTTGGTGCACCAGACAATTAGCATCACCTGTGAGCCATCGGTCTGCACCTATGATGTTAAAATGTGAGACAACTCATCACATGAGCTTGGCTTTCCTGGGGAAACTCTGACCTTTTATTGGTCAGGCAAGACAGACAGCACAGGCCGGAAATCGAGAGGCAGAGAAACCTTCAATTAGTGAGTTTATTTCCCCTCAATTTTACCGTATGTTTTGGTATCATGAAGACGCATGTTCAGTAAAACCATGCTCGATAATTTCATCCATTCAGCTTGGTGCCAGGCTTACGCAGTTCATTTTTGAATGATTTATTTATGTCTTGCCTCGTTCCAAAACACCATTTGAACTGATTTTCTCCAGATGGCTCTTTCCACCTATTATGATTCATCATGATTTTACACAATCCATACAGGCAACTGAGTCTATTGGCGACTCCATTTCTCTCAAAGGGCTCACCCTGCAGGGAAGGAGTACATATAGAATGTTCTGGTTAATCAATTAAAAAAAAAAATCTCGAACACCAATGGACCGATTTTTTGAGGGCTGTATTTTTTTTTTTTTTTACTATGTAGTCTTTTGTACACTAAAAATAAATGACAAAAAAATGTTGTCCTCCTGCTATTGTCACTTCTGGCCAGGAAGTGGCCAGAAAACAAGCAGAAAACCAAAACCTGCCTTTGGGGTGGTGGCGCTCTCAGGTGAAAAGGCGGCCGTGAAAGACAACTGAAGTGCAACATGACAGGGGATGAAGTTTTCACCTGAAAACCTGAGCCACCTTGGGGTCTTGTTAAAATGCAGATTCAAGTTGAGCAGACCTGGGGCGGAACCTGAGCTTCCACGTTTCTCACAAGTACCAAGGTGATGCTGGGGGCCACTGGTCCCCAGGGAACTTGACTTTGAGGAGCAAGGAGACCACTCAGTAAACTAGTCACGTCCTCTCTCTGCATTTCATCTATTCTATATGGAAGGATTTAATACGTAAATAAACAATTCTCTGCTGCTCCTTGCAACTCTAACATGCTGAACCACCGTGAGTTTATACCAGAGTACTTTTTTGCTCTTTAAAACTAATTTTCTCATTCAGAATTTTAAAAATCAATCCAGATGGGCTTCCCTGGCAGAAGAGGCAGATGAAATAATTTGCCATCTTGCATCTTTCATGACTGGTTCCTCTGCTTACCCAATCTGTCTCGTTATTTCAATAATGAGATGATTTCATAGGTCTTTTCCTCTCAAATAATTCATGTCTGTCACACAAAATGTCCTTTGAATTTTTCACTTTTACATTGTCAATTTTCTACAATAAGAACTTGAACCATTGAATGGTTTTATTGGCCACAAAGACTCTAATGTCTCGTATATTTTTGTAAAAATAGGAGCTGGTGTTCCCCAAGGTGCCTAAGAACAAGAGCATGCAGCTTACAACTCCAAGACAAATGGTTTTCATTTAACATCTTATTAAAAATCGTTTCGTGTCATGTAATCTTGCGTCGACAATTTTTGGCCAGGGAGGTAGAAATATGTCATTTCAGAAGCCCATGAAGGTTTTCCTTCGGTGACCCCTTCCCGGGCCATTCCTGACTACCACCCACCAGCAGCTGTGCACAACACCATGCTGAGCATGGACTGGGCAAAGGCAAGTATCGCCGTTCAAGTTTTGCACATTCGGTATGAGTTGCAAATGGTTTCAGAAAACTCAGTTATAATTGTGAAGTTGCCTTTACCATCTGTTTATTCCAATAAAAACAGCTAGTGGTGTTTTTCCATTGCCTAATAAAAAGATACGGGCCTTTTTAAAAAATGTTGATCTTCCTGAAATATTCAAAGGCCTGTCGTTTAAGATTTTTAAAAGTTCTTTTGGCCCTGGCTGGAGGCACAGTGGATAAGGTGCCAGCCTGCAAACCCAAAGGTTGCTGGTTCGATTCCCAGCCAGGGCACATGACCAGGTTGCAAGCCAGGTCTCCAGCCAGGTCCCCAGCTGGAGGCAGGTGAAAGGCAACCATACATTGATGTCTCTTTCCCTCTCTGCCTCTCTCTTTTCCTCTCTCTCTGGAAATAATAAATAAAATATTTTTAAAATTTTCTTTTTGTTTTTCTGTAATGGGCTATGTAGAGCTAGAAAGAGGTTTTGTTATCTCCAAGGGCCACACCTCTATCCAAGTCAGAAAATAAAGGTGCCTTCAACTTCCCACGGGGACAATCAATGTACTTGTCTTTCTCAGAATGTCTGTGGAAAGTAACACTATTTAAAATAAAAACACTTTTCCATGTAAAGAATTCTAAGTAGTTGGTGTGGGTTGCAGGCTCATTGGGAGAAGCCAGGTGGTTGAGATCATACATCTAACTGTCCATACTCATGGGACAGTGACCTTCCTAGGACAGAGGCCTGTCTTCAAAACTTACCGCAACTGAAGAACATAATTGTGCAAGAGAATGAATTACTTGTTCAGGCACAACTGGACCACATCTTTAAGGAAGCTGTTTAGAAACAAACAAAAATCTCATTATGGTTCAAAAGCTACTCTGTGAACAGAGAATGAGAACAGAGGAATTGAGAGATTATTAAATATCTCCTGCCTCTTGCTCTCATAAATCGATAGTGTTACCATCATTTTGTCAGGAAGGAACCAACAAAAGTAACTGTGGGTAGAGGCCCAGCTCACTGAGCCAAGTTAACAGCATTGGTGTGTGTATGTGTGTGTGTGTGTGTGTGTGTGTGTGTGTTGCTCAGGTGTGTGAATTTGTGCTGTCATCTGAGAAGACAGGTTTATCATTTCATGGGTTCAAGGGAATTTTTTCCCCTCAACTCAGGAGGAACATGACAGGCAAGCATTTTCCTTGAAGTCCTTCGTGGTGGAATGGTATTTCTAGTTTTTTCCCATCCGCATCTGTGGCCCTTTCAGCATCTGAGAATTATTGGGGTGCAGAAGCCTGGCGACTTCTGTCGCGAAACTCTGCAAAGGGTGTGAAAACCAGTGTTCAAGTTCATTTAAGCCTCTCAGTCCCCACCCCCCTTCATGGAGTCCCTGTCCATAGTATTCCTTACCCTCTTTCCAACACAAGGATGACACATTCAGATGATTTTCATATTTCACATCAAAGGTTTTGTGGCTTTAACTGGAAGCATTAGCTGTTTATGAAAATGGAAGAGAACGATGCTTCTCGAAGATGCTAATACCAGTCACGTTAGAGCCAAAGGAGGTGAGCGCCCAGCTCTGTCTCAGCAGGGCTGTGTCTCTTTATTTCATCATGTACCATGGGGGATGATGGAGCAGTCCTCAGATAATTCCTATTTTTGCCGATTTCCAAGTTACTGGAGGAACTTTTTCTTCGTCCATTCCTTTGAGCTCCCAACGTGCCCATCTTCAAGAAAATCAGACACAAATTGTGCATCCTTCATTTGCGATAAACCTAAATCCAAACGCATACGTTGGTATGCCTTGGAAAATTTTGAAAATATAAATACTATATTAGGGTGAAAAAAAATGCCACCTCTATATTTAGACCTTCTGGTATGCTCCCAACATTGATAGGCACCAAATAGTCAGCAAATTGATAAGTTGACGGACACCACTGACACGGAATTTTTGCAGCTATTGATTTCTGCTGCAAATTAGATAGCTTCTGTGCATTTCATGCAGAACACAATAGGTTCATCAACTTTTGCTAAGTGTTCGCGTTCAGTATGCAATAATTGCTATTTGCCTATGTCATATTTAATGGGGCTTCGTTTTCTAGCAATGTTTACTGGTAATGACAGGCTTCTATGCTAAATGGAGTATCATAAAGTCTCATTACTTACACACCTGGACTGAGAAGCGGGGGGATGAAAAGTGGAGAGACAAGAGCTCTAATGCCAGTAGCTGCCCTGACGACATCTGATCATCCCTGGTAAGTTGGAGGCTTTGCATTTTAATGGCACTAACACACGGGGGACTGGAAGGTAAAACCCAACCCAGGGCCGCCACAACCTTGAACGTCTGATTTAGCTCCAAATAAAGTCAGAATTGTAGACGGCAGCACTCACTAAACGATGCGCTGGAAAACCCCCATTCCCGCCATGAGCAAACTAGTGGCAGACGACACTATACCAAGGGTCTCAGACGCCCTCACCTTGCTTCCCTTTTCCGAAGGGGCTGAAGCTCGGAGGCCCCCTGCACTGGAATTCTGCTGTTCCCGAACTTGGGGCAAGTTATACCTACGCTCTGGTCTTCTCACCTGCTAAATGAGTGTGATAATAAGAATAGCGCCCACCCACAGGGTCATGAGCTCACGTCTATTACCATACGTGCATATTGCTTGAACTTACACCCGGCATATCGTATCTAGTCCTGTAAGAATATTGTGACCGTAACTGTAAATTATCGTGTAAGTGATGGGCAGCTTCATCATTATGCTCACCTGAGGCTATTGAGCTGGCTAACGACACAGGCTACTTGTCCCCTCGGACACCGATGCTGCACCCAGGGGGTGCAGGCAGCCTAGCCCGGAGAGGCTGAGCCTTTCTTTGGGCACCTGTGGTGGGTTAGTAAGCGGTGGCCGCCGTGTCTCTTGTCCTTTGCTGGCAGCTGCTGTGCTGCAGGAGCACACGGAAGGGGTACAGCGGTCGCTCTGCTCCCCTCGTACCCGGGCCAGCGGCAGGCCTGCCCTCCCCCATGACAAGAGTGGTCTTCTTCAAACGGCTGTCCTTCCCACCTGAACTCGCTCCAGAAGACCCAACTGTCACTCGCACTATTTAACCCCGTCTAGGGCTGCCACAGGCAGCCATCTTGTACAGAGTTGAGGTGTTTCATGGTCCAGGAGCGAATTACAGAATTTATCTCAACTCTCAGTGACCCGGTGCTCACTCCGGCAAACGCAGTTACCAGCGGATGTTAGCAGTGCGCTAAGATAACCCTTCCTGGTTACCTCACCGGTGTCTGGCTTATCTCAACTGCAAGGTATTTTAACCATTAGTAACAGTCAGAGATAAAACTCTGGAATGAAATTACGAGTGCCTTGCGTAGTTTGGATTGCTGCTAGAAGAAGCTTAGTCTGTTTTGATGTTGGGTTGGGGTAGTGGTTGCCGTGTGACTTTTGCCTTGGAGAAAGGCAAGAGGCAATCAGCAGTTGGGTATGTCCTAGTACCCCAGGATATGGTGATCATATAAAAACATGTGTACCTGTCAAATCTGCAATTGAAGTACATCAGTATTCATAGACTCACACTTGGCTGATTGACTTATAAAACAAAATAGGTGGTAAAATTCCCTTCAGTAAAGGAATCACTAGCCTACCTCCCATTCAGAAAGTGAGTTAAAGTAACCGTGTTTTCCCCCAGACTCCCATGCCTCTGTTTCTAAGTCATTCGTTTTCTAGCATCCTCATTAAAGAATACGGTGGTGCTCACAGACCCAGCAACTGCATTACCCTTGGATTCAGTAGATGTCCCATTGTCCGAGCCCAAAATGAACCCCTCTTCCAGCTGGTATCCTTACTTGCTCCTTCGTGACCTTCATCTTGGGGGAAGAGGCCCCTAGGAAATGGATAGCAGTTTGATTATCCCTGGAATAATCTCAGTTTCCCTTGGATTCAACAATGTCAATCACCATTTTAAAATTTCAGCATTGAGGGAATTGAAGCTAAGCAAAAGTAATTCCAATCATGTTTATCATAAAACAGGGGCAATTAAATCAGGTTTATAATAAAAAAATAGTGGCACTATTTTACCATACTTGGCTGTGTCGCGCCACATATAAAGTTGCTTTTGATGTCCGTACAAGAAAAATTGTCACGGAAGCTTTCCCATCCGTCACAAGTTAGGGATGGCCCTATCATTTTATGGCAGTCCTATTGTCAGAGGCGACTGATTTTGTTTGCAACGTGTATGTGCACTCTTCCTCTGAGGACATCCATCCCGATTCCCAAAGTAATAATCCCCTCTTTGCTGGCCCCAAATAATTACGGAACACAGATGAAGCTCCATGGGACCGGCACTCCCGAGGGCTCTTTTCACAGCGACGTGTATCCCTAGGCCTGCCTCTGGTGGTCATATCTCGTTCCCTGTGTTTCTATCAGCGCCTCCTCCTCTGGGAGAAACTGAGGGATTCTGGCCCTTGGCAGCTGATGACAGACGAGAGGTTCCCTTTGTACCAGGCTCGCCTAGTTGTCTGGTGAAGTTAGGCTCTTTCTTACACTTCTAAGTCTGCGTTGGTGACCCTTGCCGTAAACATGCTTCAGTTTCCACAACAGATTGAAACCATACGTTGGTTTAGGGTGCTGTAAAGCTCACATGATATGGTTATCCCTCTTAAGAAACACAGTCAGTTAGGATTTTACAAGTACCTCCCAGTCTCACCTTTCCTCTAATCCTCTGCTTTGCAGAAGAAAGTCATAGCCTTGAGTTGGGTGCGTGATTAAAAGTAGAACTGCAAGGGCAAGCTCCGGTTATCAGCACATTTATTAAACCTCCATACAGCAGAGAGACAGGAGGGTGTAACTGTTTGTAGTCGTGTTTGCCAAAAGCTAATTAACACGATTAACTTCAGGGCTCCCTTTTTCCCCACTGAGCAAACTAAAACATTTAGATCCTACATCTAATCTCAAATTAGTCTGCACTACTGTGTTTATGTCTCAACGTTACCATAGATTTAGAGTATCTCAACACAGTTAAAGCTGTACCATGATAACAAATAATGAAAAGGCAAGCAATTTATACCTTGAAAGTAATAGCACTAAATACAGGGCATTTCTGGAAAAGTTCCGATTGCCTTAAGGATGCAAATTTTAAAAATGTACTAAAACATAATGATCTGAACTTTACCAGTATAAGTGAAGTCATTATCTTCATAAAACTACATACTAAGTTGGTCCTTGGACATGCTGTTTTTTATGCTAATCAGTTATTTTTAAGATATTATTAGAAAAATGCCACAACATTACATAATATATTGTAAATGCTTATTCTATTGCTTAGGCTATAATTTTCCTTAGATTTGTTTGGTTGTTTTCATGGAAAGGGATTTGCTGAGAAACTTCTAGGGAAAACTACAGGTTGTGAGAGAAAGGTCGTAGCAGAAGGGCCTGGGGAATGAGAGGAGAGAAATTCATGTTAGGATTGCCATGGTTTTAGCTATTTTTTAGGACATTATCACTTAAATTCTCAGAAAAATATGATCAAATTCCATAATAAAAATGTAACTGCTAATCAGAAACATTTTGGAGACTTTCTCTAAGCCTCTTTAGGCGGTTCTGTTATTGGGAATAAAAACTTTTTTTATTTTAAAAAGGTACCATAATACATTACCCTAAATGTGTGAACTTCCTAAAATAACTTCAATGATAAACTTTTCATTTTCTTTTATGACTAAGGAGCAAAATTCACTTATTGCTTACTTGGGTTTTTCTGCATTTAGAATAATTTTTCCCCTCTCTCAGTTCATTTCTGTTTCTTTCTTTCGCATCCCGTGTAAGAAGCAAAGAATTAATAGTTTGCATCAGGGCTTCTCTCATCGGGCACTGTTGGCACTTGGCTGCATAATTCTTTGTGGCCCAGCTGTGTTGTGCATTCAGGATGTTCGTGACATTTTGGCCTGTCCCTGTCCATGCCAGAGCACCCTCTCAATGGGGCAACCAAAATGTCTGCAGACACTGACAAATGTCCCCTGGAGGGTAAGGGGCAAAATCCCACTCCACTCCTGGTGGAGAACCGCTAAATTCAATATGGATCACTGAGGATTAAAAAAGATTTTAAAATTCCAGTGTGCCCAGATTGTGAGAAACTGGACTCTACCAACATATATGTAAAATTAAATGATTTAACAAGAAAACATAGAAAATATCAAATACAAGGTATAGAAAAATAGCATTCTGGCCCTGGCTGGTGGCTCAGTGGATAGGTGCCAGCCTATGAACCCAAAGGTTGCTGGTTCAATTCCTAGTCAGGGCACATAACCAGGTTGCAAGCCAGGTCTCCAGCCAGATCCCCAGCTGGAGGCAGGTGAAAGGCAACCACATACGGATGTTTCTCTCCCTCTCTGCCTCCCTCCCTTCCTCTCTGTCTCTCTGGAAAAATAATAAATAAAATCTTTTTAAAAAAGAAAAATAGTATTCTTTCTTCACATTTTCATCTTGAGAGCTCGCCTATTAAAGATGATCTGAAATACAGGTTGCTCAAATGAAAACTGATACAATTTTATTTTATTCATTCTATTCATTGCACAACTTGAGCTCAAATTGTCATGCATAGGCCACAATTGGTTGATCCATCTCCCTGTTGATAACATGGCACTGTCTTTAGTTGGGGCGATTACAGATGAAGAGGAAGTTTCATTTCTCTTGGGCAAATGTAAAGGCGGAATGGAGGGCCTTTGCAGGAGGTGTTTGTCAAACTTTTTAAGAAGCTTTCAGTTTTCTGATGTGACTGCTTCTAGGGGTTGTGTGGGCATTTCAGTGGCTCAGCATTTTCGCCAACTCTCTGTACGGTCGTAGGCACCAAATAACTCACCACCTGCAGTCCCGCTAAGAGAAAGTCAAAGGCGGCTTCCTTCAAGCGGAAGGAAATGGTGCGTGATAGAAATGTGGATTTTTATGAACGGATGAAGGGCTCCAGAAATAGTAACAACGTGGGTAAGTCCAAGGACTTTTGTCCTTCTTCTATAAACCTCTTTAAAAGCTAGCAGGCCAAAGCCGGCCAAAGAAGACAGTAATGAGATATACAGCATATTAAGTAGGAAAATGTGTAACAACAGTCTCAAGCTGGGACAGGAAAAACAAGTATATTATTTTAAGGTTCTCACAGTAAACAAAGTAATATAACATCACCTGAAGTCCGCTGTAAATTAAACACATACACGATACGCCCTAAAGTAATCATGAAGACATTACACAGTGTTGTAGGAAGTGAGCCAAAAAAAGAAAAATGATGCATTATTTTGATACAGAGAAAGAGGAAAAGGAAGGACGAATGGACAAAGAGTAGCAGATGGCTGACTTAAACCCAGGTCTCTGCTGGAGCTGTCAGACTGGGGAGCCCCAGAAGCCCCCACAGATCAGAGTGTTGACAAGAGCCCAATAGGTGCTTTTCAAAAAGGGTCAGTGTGGTCCCTTCCAGTCCCCAGGAAGAACCATTTAAAGTGTGGGGTCCCAAAGGGACAGAGCTTCTGCTTGCTGGGGACCTTCCAAGCCTGTGGCTTGGGGACCTGTGGGGTGGGGGAGGGTGACCACACAGAGGCCCCAGGGAGGCCAGCTGCGCCCAGCCCTGAGACCTCCATGGCTTACGGCTTTCCTTCAGGTGCTGGGGCGGCGGAAACACCACCTTCCCCCCGACCTCCAGGGGGCTGGGTGGGCAGCCCCACAGCTTGTCCTCACTGAGGGAGGTTAGCAGCCACCTCTGCGAGCAAGGGTGCGCCGCCTCCAAAGCCAGTGGTGCTGTGGCTGAGCCTTCTGAGGTGCTGTCACCCAAAACATCATCGGTTCATGGGTGACTGTTAGAGGACTCACATGCCCCCTGACATGTCCACTGAGGGTGAATGACAGGGGAGTGTGGGCCCAGAATCATGTCCTCACTGAGCTCCCCTGCTGATCTGATCTCGGAGATCAGGGGACTCCCTGGTACAAATGTGGGACAGAGGACCTGGAACAGAGAAGCAGGACCAGGCAGAACATCAACTGAGGTGTAGAAGAAAGGACAGTTTATGGAATTGCCCAAAGCCCTCCAAACCCCCAGTCAGCCCCAGTCACATTAGCTTCCTTTTCCTCATCAGCTCAACTTGGGGCAACCTTCTCCAAGGGGAGGGGTAGGATTGTGACTTGGCCCTTACACACTCAGCAGAACCACAAAGATATTGCCTTCCACATAATTCTCTGCACACTCATGGCTTTGCACTTCCTGGCAACTTAGTCTTTTAATTGGAGAATTTAATTAATTTATTTTTAATATAAGTACTGACATATTTAAATTCCTATAAACTCTGTCTACCACTATTTGTTTTTAACTTAACCCATTTTTGTTTTGGTTCCTTTTATTTCTTGCCTTTTTTTATAATAAAATATTTTATTACTATTCCATTCCACTCTATTAAATTGTTAAACTTAGTTTTACTATTCTTTGAGCCATAATCATAAGAAATACATGCATTTTTGACATATTACAATCTCACAAAAATCGTTGTTACCATTTCCCCTTACACTGGATCCTCAAGACACTTTTTAACTCTATTTATCCTCTCCGGGCTTTTGGTAAAATTATTGTAAAATTATGGTCATGCATTTATTTCACTCAAGATTACGATTATTGTTTCATTTGCAGTCAATATTCATTTGCGTACTTGTTTAAAAATGTATTTTGTCATCAGCATGGATACATGTTTATTTGTGTATCTATTTTCATTAGGAAAAACTGAGAAAGGAAAAACAGAGAAAAGGCCAAAGTAGGTTGAATCTACAGTGAAAGTTCTTTGTCAACATATACATATATCCTGTATTTTCTGACATAGTCTTAGTTTCAAAAAATAAAGCTTCAGCTGGGAAGCTTTCCTTTTTAATTTTTTTGGTAAATATCTGTGTGTTCACAGTTTTGGGCACATGCAGTGTGTGTAGGTGTGAAGTGATTTTAATACGTACTTTTAAAAGTAGCGTCGTTTTGACTGAGATGTTGGATTAAGCGAAAGTGCGTTATCTTCGCTGAGACTGTAACTTAAATGTTCCCTGGACTCTGGCACACAGACCCGGACCAAGTCAGCCGCAGCTCATACCGGACACAAGTGAGGATGACATTTGGCCGAAGCAAAAATGTATTTGGTTACACTCCACCTCTCTCTGGAAGAACAAAAGAGCGTTTGAGCAAATAATATAAATGAACTAAAAATATAAACTCAGTTGTTCCAGGCAACCATCTCCTTCCAAGGGAAAGAAAGGCTAAGGATAAGAAACACATGGAAAAAAAGACACTTGATCTGGAAGCATGCACCAGAGGAGTCTCAGAATAATAGGAACACATATGCTCCATGCAACTAATCAAACAACTTGCCAGCCAGAATAGCTGGGTGTCCCTCCACGGACTCTCACTTACTTCTAAGAGAAGGTTCTGTGGACCCGGTTAGCTGCCCACCAGCAACAAACAAGGGGCATAAAAAACGTTAGGAACAAAGGATAGTCATTTCGAGTAGTGTCGGTGCTGATCACCCCTCTTCATTCCACCTAAAAACTCTGTCCTGCAAAAGGGAACGATTTTGTTGACCAAGTCACAGAACTTGTGCGTTTATCACAGATATCCTAGGTCATATACAACTGATTGCTCTGTTTTACTTTGTTTATTTACTTACTTATTCTTCGACCCCTGGGTCTACAGGCCGGCTTGACTCCCCCAAGCAGGTATAGGCTACTAGATGTGGTAGCGAGCTCGTTTTATCTGCCACAGATTTTCTTTCCTGCTTCAATGCACACCTCTCCTCAGACTCTGAGATTAAAATTGTGTGTTTGTGGCGTTAACGTGTACATGTTTGCACTTTTCCCATTTCCTCATTATTGGGGGCGGGGGGAAAAGGCTCACCTACAGGGCAATTAGCAGAAGAGCCCCAGGAATACTTGGCTAAAGAAGAGTGAGGGAGGTAAGCTGAGATGGGAATGTCTGAAAAAGGCAGTCAGAAGCCCAGAGACTTTATCCATCCCAGGTCGTTGAGAATCACCGTCTGGGCGGTTCTCTCTTCTATTTGCATAAGAAAAGGAACAGATAAGAAAGCTGTGGGTCTTGGTCCTGTGCCCCCAGCACTTCCTCTCAGATGCTTTGTTTGTGGTGTGAGCTGGAGGCTGTCTTTGACCTTGTTCACCGTGGAGAGCTGATGTCTAGGGGAGTTAGGGCCAGAAGACAAAGTCTCCACTCAGACCACGTCCACACAGAAACAATTGCGCTGCTCTGTGAATGAGGCGTAGCTTCCTGAGAGCAAAAAGACAGAAGCAGGGCTCTTGCTGAAACCTTATCTATCAGGTGTGGAGCCAAGCCCCCAGGGCAGTGAACCTCGGGCTTCCTGTTGAAAACCAGCGGAGAGCAACCTCATTTCCACACGAGAGCATCCTTTCTACTTTTTCACATGCACAGCAGACTTGGCGCTACAAACTTCAGGGAACGACTCCTCAGGTTTTAGGTTTTCACCATCTCTGTAAGTTGACATTCGTGAATATATTTCACACGTGTCTACCAAAAGCAGGGCTGGTGAGAAAAGCCGGTTGAAAACATCCAAAGGCCTCGTGACACATAGAACTGTTTCTTTTACGTGTTGGTCAAGCTGGTGAGGCTGGTCACCATGAGGCTCTGATGGTCATCAGGGGTGTAAATAGGTACTTGGAGCTGTTTCTCTCAGAGGCGTGTGGAACGCTCTCCAGATGACTGCCCACCACGGGAAGCATTCTGCTCATCTCAGGGATGAGAAAGACTCAAACGACAAGAGATAATCCCACGCTTGTCAGAACGAGAAAAGAAGCTGCTGTGTCATTTCCCGCAGAACTCCAGCCATTCTTCTCACAGACCCCCGCATGGGCTTTGCATGATCGTTTTTAGCCTAGTTTCTTGTTCTTTGACCACAAGGAGGCTGACATTAATTACTCTACGCTGACTCAAGATCACCAGAAGGCAGAAAGTCATAAGGAAATGGAAATTTGTGTAAAAAAAAAAAAGTTGATGAATATTACTAATACAATGTTTTCGCTTGACTCAGGTGGTTTTTAGAATCTATGTAGAACTCATGGTGAAACTGCAAGGCTAAGGCAAAATTTTTGTGTAGGATTTGAGTCCTAGATTTTGCTCAGATATTCTAGCTCTGATTATGTAATTATTAAGCTAGCCATTCATGGCTGAAGTTAATTTTTAATCTACAATTTGCAGACAAATGCATCAACCAATTATTTCTCCGTTAGAAAAGCAAGCATTACACTGGGACATTGGGTATTGGGGAAACCAATTCAAATCTGTTTCCGAGTCTCATGAAGAAACTATAGAGCCTTCTGCTCAGATGTCATAACTCAAACAATCTCATTTGAAGTATGATACAAATGGTTCCATTGTTTCGCAAGGGGTATGCATAGGCCAGCTTTTGTGAAAATAATTGTATTTATTTTCATAGGATTTAAGTGAAAAGAAAGAGCATAAGACAGAGAGAGTAGCCTTGTATTTAGGACCGTGAAATGTGAAACTTGTTAAATTAGCTTCAGAAATGCAAAAAATTAATCATTTCAGTGGAATGCGCTTTGCTAGTGTAGGAAACTGGAGAAACGCACACTTGAGGCTAACGTGTAGTGACAGTAATGTTAGCTGCAACCAGCAGTGGAAACGTGTTACTGCTAAACAACGGAAGTGGTAACTATTGATCATACACAGAGCATTCGTTTTCTTGTTTCCCTCTTTCACAGTATGTCAATGAATGTGCTATAAATGCTGGAAACTGTAAAAGTAGAATGCCATTGCTCTCTGCCACTCAAATTCAAATGCAATTACATTCAAGTATAAGGACAATGATGAAACGTCATTAAGAAACACACAAAAAGTCCTTTAATCACATTAGTAGCCTCCTCTTTGTAGATTTCTATTTAACAAGAATTATTTATAAATCAGGCCATCCTTAATAATGTTACCCCCACCACACGTTGGTTAGAAAGCAACTGCATGAAGATTTCAGTTTCCCATATGACAAGTTTGAGGAGCCATGAAACTAGGGGACCAGCTAGCCATGGTGCCTCTAGGTGGATGGGCATGACAGGTGAGCACCACACCCAGGGCACAGGATGGAGAAGAAATCTCGATGTGTGGGTGGCAGGCGTAGGGGTCTGAGTGACGGCCAGAGCAAGAGAAGGGAAAACCTGGTTCTATTTCTTTCATGTTCTTTCAGTTAAGGTAATGGCTGGGCTAGTGCCAACTTGGCGAGCACACAAGGAAGCTGTTTTCAGCTGCAGGCGTGGTTGGCAGAGGTGCCTGGACTGGGGTCCTGGATGGGATGGGCTTGCCCACAATGTAGGCTTTGGGAAGGCATCTTATTGACACCCCTCCCCCCACATCTGTCCTGCCTCCCTCCTCGAGACCCTCTGTATGTTTTGGGTCTGATGTCCATTCTCTCTCCTCCAAGCATCTAATCATCTGTCTTAGTGTTTCAGTCTTTCCAACCCTTTATTTTATTATTTTAATGCAGGGTGTTTTTTGTTTCTGTGGTGTATTCTTCCACCATCTATTTCTTTTAACTCATGTTATCGGCAATTTTACTCTTCAATGCAGGCCCAGTGGGGACTTGGGTTGACTTTGTGCTTTCTGCTTTCTTGATTGCTTATTGGATGTGGGCATTGCGCTTACCTCTCTGCCTTCCAGGCTGTTCTCTGACCATGGAGCCCTGCTTCTGCAAGTTAGATCATCTGAAAGGCCAGCGCTCCGCTGTTTCCTGATACGTTCTTCTACTTTTAGTTCAAAGTGCTACAACAGATTAGCCTTTTTTGATACCAAGTACTCATTCATCTGTGAAAGGCTGCTGAAGTAAGGAAAGGTGAACAGCTACGCGGTGTAGCTCCCCTCACGAGGACATGCCATGTGCTTTATCACCTTCCTAACGGGAAGAACACGCCCCGGGAGGCTCTGCGAGTTACAACTCCTGGCTCTACCCACTTCTCATTAGTTGACAACATGTCACAGGGGGCTGTGTTTCCACCTGTCCCCTTTTCTTTCCATTCAGGCCAGGATTGAGACTGAACGCTCAATGGACATAGACGTTGATTACTATATATTTTTTTCTTTCTTTGACAAAGGATGAGGCATTAATTTCAGGCTGCTCTGTACAGATCAGAGGCAGCTGCCTGGCTCTTTGGAAGCACTGCCCTGGTCCAGAGAGGCAGGAGTATACAAAGAGGGTGTCAGAGTCTGCACTGTCTTCTTGTAGGGCCTCTAGCTGTCCCACTACAGAGGGCCAAAATCTCCTAATTTCAAAATCCTTAACTTTATCACATCTATGAAGTCTCTTTTGCTGTATAAGGTAACATATTCAAACCAAAAACATCAGAAAGCTCTTGAGGAAACAGGAAGAACTCCATTATAATGTTAAAATTTTAGAAGTTTCAGAAATAAGTATCCTTATGACGTTATACATTGTGTTGACATTGTGTACTAATAACTGAAATAAATGTAGAAAATACATGTAGACACTGTATACTAATGACTGAAAGCCATGAACATGTGTGTATGTGTGTGAGTACCTATGCTGGAAATAACTGATAACGGTGATCTTTGAATGAGCATCTACACTTTGTTGGAATCGATGAATATTTCAGTCCCTGCAGTGTATAGGACAGATTCATGTCAACACACACTTTTTAGGAAAAAAAAAAAAACAACAAAACCATTATTCTTTTACCTTTTGTAAGGCATATTTCAAAGATTTTCTAGGTTACCTTGGAGATGTGCTAGGAAGAGACTCGCATCCCAAAATTATCAGATGCCTCCTGTGTTCACATTCTGTAGGCAGGGAATCCAGATTCCAGTTACCATCTGGTGAGTGGGTGGCAGAGGAGGGGAGCCAAACCTCCCATTTCAAATGTTGTGTTTCAGCAGCAAAGACAGGAGTGGTTTTGCTGCTTCTCCAAATCTAATCTGTATTTAGCTGCAGACATCTGAGCTGGTGCCAAATGCGTGGTCCTACCTGACCACTTGATTTTGCGGTAGGTGCTGAAAGATCCAATTAAAGGTGAGTGATGGTCTTGAGAATCCCATTTTGCTAAGCTCCAGAGTACTGGCAGCATAACTTACTCCATAAAGTTCCAGTTGTATGTCACTTCATAGGAAGTAATACTCTTGTTAGGCTAAAGAAAACAGAAATAACCATCTTTGCCACGAAGGGGGAAAATAAGCTCTTTAAAATATAGGAGATGCTGGTAGAATTATACGAATCACGTCTAAGAAGGGTAGAGAGTGTTACTATATACCACTAACCAACAGATAGATATTCAGATACACTGGGGTGCTACGTTAAAAAAAAAAAGAAAGCCAAATGTTTGAAGAACTTCCAGGGATATCGTGCCCTGGAACGTTAAAATCTCCCTTACTTGGTTGCATTATTAGACGTGGCAGACATAGAAAATGCAGTAAATTACACACAAAAATCTTTGTCTTGATTTGTTGTGGTGGGTAGCGACAAAGGCTCTTTTTCCTTCATATTGTTTAGCGCTTTCTTAATTTAGGCAGTAGTATTTTTTTTTACTGTTTGAATTAAAATCGATAGCTACAAGTTAAAGTAGTTTGTCAGGGCTGATTCACTAAGTGTGCCAAAATAACTACATGTAAAAGCCTCTAAGTTGGGAATTGTAATATTAATTATGGCTCATAGGCCAAGATAATGAGGTGTCTGCATTTGCTGCGTTGGCTCTGATAGCCAGAGTGTGCTGTGAAAAGCCTGGTGCCTTGTGGTAGAGCCCGCAAGAGAGCAGATGAAAAGAAAACCTGAATGAAATAAGACAAACAATTTGAACCATTCAAGTTATTCCTGAGACTTTAGTCAAATGCAACACTATTTTGAAAGTATATAGCACACATGTAGATTATATATGCCCTGTGTGTACTTGATAAGGTGTGTTCTATTCAGTTCTTTCATAATGTGAGCACTCCCTTTCAGAGTGGATTAAGACCAAATTATAAAGGACTCAGATAGTGTCCAGCCTGAGAAGCTGCCCCACTACTGCAGTCACATGTGGGGAGGGGACCTGGAGCTGAGCCATGGTTCACAGCCCCCATTACTTCACAGAAGGAAGGAGCGAGACCCCCGAGGGTCCAGGCCCAGAGCCGCAGAGGTCTTAGGTGTCAACAATTGCTGATACAGGTTTTGAACAGGGCAGAGAAGTCACAGTCTACAAGGAAGCGTAGATGCCATAGTCCGTAGGAAACATAACACACAGGCACCAACTATTTCCTGGTGTGGAGAGGTGGAGGGCAGGACCAAAGGGAAGATGGCGGTGAGCGGGGTGCGGTGGTGTTGAGGTGCGTTGACTCTGTCTTTGATTCTTTTCCCATTGTAACCTCTCCACTTTTTAGAAAAATTGGATTGACTCTATCTTATGCACTTTATCATTGCTTTTCTAATAGAACCAACTCTTGCCTTCACTTACTAATTTGTAATACTTTATTCTACTTTTTGTTCGTTTTTTGATCAAGGAAGAGCCTTTATTCAAAAGCAGTAAGTGGCAGTTTTAACCACTCAAGCCTGTTAATGAAGGCTGAACTCTTAACATCTGGGCTCTCCTATCTTTTCCCCTGTTAGTTTCTACAGATTTAGTTTATGAACTAAAACAACCTAATCCCCCAAAGCTACACAATTCTGGAAGAAGGGCCGGCTTCTGCCTCAGAGCCGGTTCCCTGTAGAACACTCAGAGGATAATCCTGCCACCCTCTGCCAGGCCACCCCGATCCCGTCCAAACTACTGCCTGATGGGAAACGCGGGCAGCTGCAGCTTCCTCACCCAGGAATCTTTGAGGAAGAAGAGCCGGATCTTGAGGGCCCGCCCAGGAGCCAGGAAACCTCTGCCATTCTGCTTTGGTTCACTCATTAATATTTTTATTTTTAATAAAATCAAAAATGTATTCTGCATAATTGCTGACATTAGCTTTTTTCTTTTCTAACTTTTTCATTAATTCCTTTTATTTTCTAAGTCATTCTACATATTATTTTCGGGTTCTGGTATTTCTCTTCTACTTTTGGGAAACTCATGGGTTCTGCTATAGAGGGTGATTGCTATGGATGGCTTTAAAATATTTTACATTTTGACCTTTTCTACCCTAACAATTGTCATAAGGAGATTTTTTAAATGTTCAACCAACTGGTTTTGTTTTCTATGTTTGTTATGAGTTTCTAATTTATTTACATTATGTACATTATGTACTTAAAAAGATTAGAAATTTTATAGCTACATTTGGAAAAGGAAGCCTAACATGAAAATAATTGAGAACAAAAAGAGCAAAAATGTATGTAGCTGTATACTAGAAAAAAATTCCCTAAGCTTAAAATATTCATTGAATAGGTACATACATAAAAGGATATACTTACGTCCTGGGGGAAGTTGATATGGAGGAACCAAACATACTGGCAAAATTACTGTATTGTTAAGTATGAAGAAAATTGCTATAGTAAATGAAGAAAATAATCAAGCTACATATAAGGTTTATTTTCTACAACAATAATCTACTAATTGCTCAGGGAAAGTCACTTGACTTATGTTTTAAGCCAAGCCAGGCTACACAGAGTGAGGTTATAGCCAAAATTTATTCCTTTGGCCATAAAGGAAACACCTAATGTAAACTCTCTGAAATAATAGAAGGATATAACTAAAATGTTCACTGATTAGAAACCATCAATCATGGTTTAGTCAAGTCTCCAATTCCCTTTCTCTGGTATTTTTCCTCTCTGTGTTGACAGCACCCATAGACTGGCAGA
Organism: Noctilio leporinus; assembly: GCA_004026585.1. Classification (NCBI taxonomy): domain Eukaryota; kingdom Metazoa; phylum Chordata; class Mammalia; order Chiroptera; family Noctilionidae; genus Noctilio; species Noctilio leporinus. The sequence continues at coordinate 190,894 of PVIW01001904.1, read as the reverse complement.
ATTCGGCCGTACAATTGGTTACTCAATTTCTATGCCTAAGAACTTTATAGAAAAAAGAGTTGTCACTGTTTTTATAGATGCTCGTTATTAAGAAAGTACAACTTTATTTCCAGAAATACATGCCACATTGGAGCTCAAGTTGGTACCATAGCCATTCATTGAACGGATGCTTCCTGAATATTTATTCTCATCCAGGCACTTCTCTAAACATCTGGACCAATTCACACACCCAGGTGATTCTGCACACCCATTGGCTTAGGCCTAGGTTCCTGGACCAATCAGTAGCAAACAGATGGAATTACTCTTAGACCAATCAGGAGAGCCCTCAAAAGAAGATTTGGTAGCAGTAGGCATTGACTTCGTAATTTAGAGTGTTCCATCATGTGTATGACATATTTGTTTGGTGGGCAGAAAGGGCAAAGGGGGTCAAACATATGGTGACAGAAAGAGACTAGATTTTCAGTCATCAGTACACAATGAGAATATAGAAGTTGTATTATAAACCTGTACACCTAAAACTTATATAATGTTATTAACCAAAATTAACCTTAAATATTTAATTTAAAAAGACATGGAAATGGAATAAAGACATTCAACAAGGCTTCACCAAGTACAATCTATAGTATTACATTTATTAACTTCTGGTTAATGAGTATTTTTATGTTTTATATCTTAGAGAAGGAAATAAGACATTCCAAATATCCAGAAGAAACTTGGAAGGCTAGCATTTAAAATTATTTTTTAAATTTCTGTTAGTTTAGACAGTTTTAACACCTTTAGTGTATCATCTTTACCTCTCATACTCAACTGTGGACTGAAATGTTATTTATGAGAAAATAATTATTTACAACTTTTTATTGCATAAAGAAATACATGCCCCTAAATGGAAGCCATTCTTTGCATCAGAAATAGCTAATTGACCATATTTTAAGACAAGATCTAATTATTGGGAAGAGTAAGTGTAATATTTTTTCTAGAATTATATTTTTAGTTTTCCAAGTGATTTTGTTATCTAAAAATCTTTTATAAGTGTACAAAGTTATAAACCCAATTTAACAAATGAATCATCATGCTAGTGTAGTAAACTATTCCGCTAATTGTCCTTTGAAAACTTTCCAGGAAGAGCTTGATCTTCCCTTCCTAGAATATGACCCCTGGGTTTAGAGAACTTAAGGGCCCCTAACTGATTAACAATCATTGGAAGATGACGTTTTGATGGCAGTTGAACTAAATATTTTGTAGCTGTTTCATAAAAAAGAAACTCTGGGGATTTCCTGCTAGTAAGTGAAGAATAGAAAGTCAAACCCATTGTTTTCAAGAGGTCAGATATGATATCTGAAGTTGTCTAAAGCAGTGATTGTTTCTCAGAAATAGAAGATACAGATATGAGAAGGCATTATAATAGATTTCACAATGCTGTGGTGGTGTGGAAGAAATATTTGAACTTTTACTCAAAGATAAAGACAGTTGCTCTTATAATAAAATTCCTAGGCTATTAGTCACTTTCTTACAGACACCTCTAAGCAAAATGGTTATTTAAAAATTCTACAATTTAATGCTACCTGACATGCATTTCCAGAGAAGGGAGAAGTGACTATGACAAAATTTCATGGTACTTTATGGACAAAATATTCAAAGTCCTAAATTCATAACCTGTGTCTCATTGAGCAACTCTGCTTCACAAATTAACTTACAAAATTAACCAAACTTGGTTTTAAATTACTCCTCTGTTAGTTACTAGGTGTGTATTTTGGGTAAAATTACTAATTATTTTCACTCTCAATTTTCTTAATTATAACATTAAAAAATTAAAACATTTGATTTAAGGAAGGTCTAATTAGTTGATAGGAAAGCAATTACACTGCATTCAGAATAGCCATATGCAATACGTTAACTCCATTCTGAAATAAGATATAGGATAAATTTACAAATTAAAAACTAAATATTGCTCATCTCTACTAATATCAATTCACCTATAGTGATATTCTGAACCTTGGTTGCAGATTGTAATCACATTGGGAGATTTAAATTTACTGATTCCGGGGACACAACCCTGAAATTGTTCTTTACTTGTTTTGGTTACGATGTGGACAACGAGACTTTTAGAGGTTGACCTAAAAGATAAATATTAAGTATTAGAATTTATCCCAGCTAGTTTTGAATAATAACATGTGCTTTGAAGCTTGATTAAGAAGCAGTCAATGAAAACAGTCTTCACTGTACAACTCTAGCAGTTCTAGCTTGCTTTGGTATTCTCAAACACACAGCAATGAGCAGTTATCTTGCCAACACCATGGGGAACATTAGCCTGCCATAACCAATATTTTCAGCATCATTCTCTGTCTGCTGGAGTTAAATTGCAGTCTGATGTAATAACAAATAATCTGTGACTTCAACTTGGGTTGTAGCTAAGACACGCTCAATGAAGGTTGACTATGTTACTGAGAACAATGAGACACAATGAAGAGCAGGAGTTGTAAATAATGTAGATCCAAGATTAAGCAGAAGCGACGTGCTTGGCTCTCTTACCTCTCACTCCATTCACCTCCTGGGTGGTCACCCTCTTGGAGCCTGTGCCACCACCTTCCCAGGCTTACTCGCATCTTCCTTCCTGTGGCCCATTGTATACATGACACCCCCGACTGTGTATCTCCAACCACTGCAGAACCCAACTGCATGGGTTCCTTTCTCCCTAAAATCCTGTCTTCCCTTCTATTTGCTGTGGGTGCTTAGAATATACTTGGAGGACCTTTCTCCAGAACTTGTTCAGATGTTGAGACCCATGATGCCACACTTATCTTAAGAGAGTCTCAAGGTTATTAGTCACCTAATGATATTGAGAGGGAGGGGAGGAGAACTCCCACCCAGAGTTGGCTGGATCCACAACTCCTCCAGGGGACAGTGGCAGAAATGAGGCTGGTGTGGCTCTCGGTGTGACTGAGAGCTGGAGCTGGGGCTGGGCAGGTGGTTCCTGGCTTGGTGCAGGTCTTGAGTGGTTTGAACTTCTGGCAGATGCCAAAGAAGAAAGTACCTGGAGTTTTTGTAAACTTGCCTGGATATGGGGCAGAGGGGCAAGGTGTGAGGGAATTGGAAAGCTCTCAGTCACGCTTGATTTAGGGTGACTTACAATAATGTTTCTGACTCCACTTTTGATGGAAATTTAGAACAGGGATTTAGAACCCACTGACCACCCACACAAACCCATGACATGTAGTGTAATCTTGTCAGCATGATATCTTTAGTGCATGTCACTTTTTTTTTCTATACATTATACATTAACTGATGTTATTCTAAGAATAAATGCAGGCTATTAGGTTGGGTAAACAAGTGAACATTGGTCAACATTCATAGACAGATAACGAACTGCCAAGATACACTGAACTTGAACTAATTCAGAAGAAAAAAGAGAATACTTCTATCTCCATATATGATAGATTAATAGAGCAGAATATACATACATAAAATAAAAATGACTATTATGTTTAATAATCTCTAAAATAAAAATGCATGATGAATGTGAGGCCAATTTATACTGATCTCTGTAAAAACAAGCATGTATTATACTGTAGGAGAAAAGATTCCATCCCTTGGTGATGTTGAATCATTCATAAACTCTGGTATACAAGGTGAAATATTGGAACTGATGTAAAGAGTTTAAAATTACACTATGTGAAAAATTAAACTTTTGTTTTTAAGGAGGATTGGTCTTTAATCATGCTGTGTTCTGTAGTTAATAGCCTCATGATTTTTCCTACAGCTCTAATCTCAGGAGAGAAACTTTCATTGCTACAAAGCACCATAGTATGTAAACTGTATGTTTTCCATTACCAGAGCTGGCCAGATTTGATGAGAACAATTAATCATAATAGTTCTTACAATGGCAAAAATGGATGGACTTAATTCTTTTTTTCTTTTTTTTTAAAAAAAGGATAAAATATCTTGGAATGTATTAAAATAGCTCCATGACAAATTTATAAGATGATTAGACAAATATTTTACCATAAAATCTTTGTTAAATCATACTATTGCAAGTATTTTAACTCTAGTTTTATATTAGTTTCTCTAAAAAGGAATTAGACCAAAAACCCCACAAACTAGTCTTTTTTGAGTACATAAATGAAATATAAACTAAAAGTGATAGATTTTTAAAAATATATAACCCATAACAGTTTTTGATTATTCTAATTCTATACTGGTATCTATAAAAATATATCCAAAGCCAGTATCATTAAAAAATTTCTTTGAACCACTTGCATAATCCTGGAATATACAAACTGGTTGCCTCAATTACATTAGTTTAAATGATTTTCTTCTGTTGTATGGAACTATGTAGTTTGATTTTAACATAGATATTTTAGGAGAACCTGGCAGATAATTTTTAAGAAATAGCCAATTAAATTACTTCTCTATCCAACAACATGCCCAGCCAGGCTACTCTGAAACCCTGTTAACTACAAACATCTAACGACTCCAGATAAAACTTTGTATGTTTAATGAAAATGCTCTGCTAAAGGTAGAAAGAGGTATTTCCAGATGTCCCGAACAAGATAAGCTATTCCCCAGGGCCTGAAATCTAATGGTAATTGCAGACTCTCCAGTGGGGCTTGGAGGCTTTTTCAGGTCCTCTCTTCTTACTATAAAAAACTGTTTACATCTTCACAGCCCACTCAGAGGTGTTATCTCAGTTGGCGGATGTGCAACTGAGATGTAGGCATTGCATGGCTGAGTCGCACAGGGTGTCAGTGGCAGATGTGAAATGAAAACCTAGACAATCTGGCCTGGAGTCACTATGCTTAACAAGTTTATTGACTAGACTTCACGGGTTTGAGATAAAACAATCCAAGGCCTACAAATGTCTTCAAAGAGATAAAAAAATAAATAGAAATCATGATGAAAGAACAAGGTAGTAAAACAAGAATAACCCTATTGGAAAAAAAGATGTAACTAGAACTTGTGAAAGGAAAACAAAAGTCATTGATAGTAAAACTCGGTTTACTTTACTATATAACATACAACCATTAAACTTTTACTATTAAATATAAGGGAATGTGCAAATGATAGATTAGATGAAGTTTGCTATGTGCCACAAACAATCCTTTTTTTCCTGACCATGACCTAGACACATCAAACCCACCAGTGAAACCTCCTCATGCCCTTTGCTTGGGTCTTTCACCCTGAGCCCCAGTAAAGGCACCTGCTTAGGGGGTCCGCTCCATCTCCCCCTCCACCCCCTTCTCTCTCGGGTCCCTGCCTGCCCCGCTGAGCACACTCCTTGGTGGTCCCACCTTGTCCCCACAAAGCATGCACTGCCTTGGTCTCTAGGACCTGTGAGTACTATCAACTTCATCTCCCCATGTGTCTCCCAGGCCCCACATGTAGCCGCATCTGACCAGCTCATAAAAAATGCAAAACAACTTGTCCATAAACCTTCTTCAAGCCCTGGCTGGTGGCTCAGTGGATAGACGCTGGCCTGCAAACCCAAAGGTCACTGGTTGGATTCCCAGCCAGGGCACATAACCAGGTCTCCAGCCAAGTTCGTAGCTGGAGGCAGGTGAAAGGCAACATACTTTGATGTTTCTCTCCTTTTCTTCCTCCCTCCCTGCCTTTCTCTCTAAAAATAATGAATAAAATCTTACATAAATAAGTAAATACATAATAAAATTAAAACATAAAAATCAACAAAACCTTCTTCAGTGTACACTTGTCCAAATCCAACTGCACAGGTCAGAAAATTAAACCTTACCATGTGCCTAGGTGAAGGACAAGAGTATTGGACAAATATTTGTCATTGGAACATATTCATCTTATATAACAAATATGCTTTGAATAATATTTTTTATTATTTCCTGAGCTTTAAGAGTAAATGAGTTTTTAAAATGTTTACTGTACCATCACTAATTTTCAAACATTTACTTTTCTTGTCATTGAAAACATCTCATTAATAAATTGATGTATATTCAATTATGTCTGTGTATGCATACAAACAAACACCCACAAAACTACAATGCACACCATGAACTGGCTTGCTTTTCCCGGCCTAAAATAATCACAAACAAAAAAATGATAAGGCCCAATATGTATAGGAGTAGGATTCTTTTCTCCTTACTTTGACAAAAACACACGTATTGAGATAGCTTTTTTCTTTTTTCATGAAAATCAAACTGATCACCGGGAAGTTCATGACCTCAAAGTCTGAATTAAAAATATTACTCTCATTGAGAGCAAAATTAATGATTCAGACAGCATTTGAGTCTCTTGTAATATTTAAGGGATATAATGTAAATACAGAAGAAAATGTTTTCTGTTCTTTTCCTCAGGAATTAGAATAAAGCTTTGCCATTTTTTAAAGATTTGAATTGTGAATCATATAAAACTTTTACATCATTATGCAACAATTATTTGAAAATTAAATTCTAAAAAATCTAAAATAAAAATGAAACAAAAAAAAACAATATGTATTCAGTTGATGGCAAAGTAATGGATAATGATGTTAAAACACTGTAATCTGATTCAACATTGCTGAAGAGATATAACTTAAAGACAAAAGAACCAAACAAAACTTTAAACTACTTATAGTATTCACCTGTTGTAAGTGGTGTTGCTGTTATTTTAAGATTTTGTATGAATAGTATAGCATAAAACCACTGAGTAATTATGTGTTAAAAATATAATTTTAGGTATTAGTGAGTTAGAATTGTGTTTGAGAGAAAGAAGAAAAATGCAAAATAGAAGGGGTTAAACAAATTCTAATGATCTTGGTTTTGAATTACAACTATCAATTTAAACTACTAATGCACTTTATCTTAAAATTATTTGCCCTTGCTCCCTCCACTGAAAAAAAAATATGCAAAAAATGACCAACCCAATTAAAAGGAGATCATTTCATTCAGATTTAATGCCAAATTTTAAAATATATTTATACTAAAAAGAAGGACTCATTAAAAAAAATGGTTTAGCCAAGAAAGGCTCAACAAAATTCTGGAACATATTTCAGGCCAGTTACCAAGAACATTATAAAAAAACGAAAAGAGGTCACAGCAAAAGGGCTCAGCCACAATCTTGAAGAGCTTCCCCCAGGCCATTATGTAAAATTTGAGCATAAATAGGTCAATAAACTAAATGCTTATATTCAGATGGCTATAGTGACACCAAAGCAACACAAAACTGGTTACCCTCTGATGCTAGAGAACTGTATTTCTCTTCCGAAAAACTGTCACATAACAAGAAAGAACCAAGCCTTTATCCAGCCTTTCCTATACACAGTGTGTCTGGATAACCAGAGGGTAGACAAGGTCAAGTTCTGAAAGAAGTTCTTCAGTTAATTAAAAAAAAAGGGGAATAGGAGGATGAAGGTAAGGAGAGGCAACATTATTGCCAATGTATCACGCGTGGCCTATTTACATTGACATACAAGATATTAAAGGATCCCTGTATTGATTGTAAAAGCTGCTACCATCCCAAAAGGAGAAACATCCCAGTATCACAGACGTCTGGGTGGAAAATCACTCACCACTTAGGAGCCCAGTCTTACTGCAGAGAGGGAAACACAAGCAGAAATGTGGCCACAGGTCTGCAGCAGAGTGGGGACCAGTTAGGCTATCCCACGGGGCTGCAGTCAGTCCTGCCCAGGGTGTGGGGAGCTCATCAGGGCAGCCCTCCGGCCTTCCCAACAATCAATTGCACCTGAAAAAGAAAAAAGACAAAGGAAAGAGAAAGGGAAAAATATCGACTAAAAGAGGTTGAAGAGACATGGAACCATCACAAAATACTGACAGTATTTGAATCATTCTTCTAACCAATGTGGAAAATTAAGATATTCTTCATGAGATCATTAACAAGGTCAACGTTGACCTGATATTTAATAAGCAGATATTACACGTTTTAGGAATGTTAATTGCATCGCCATCGCATGAAAAAGAATTGTGATGTTCCAGGGTTACATCTGGAAGTATTTTTGGATGGGATGATATACACTGGGATTTGCTTCAAAGAATCAAGATGTGGAGACGTGGTTGGGGGAGATTGGCGGGTAATTGATCATCCTTGAAGCTGGATGATGAGCGCACATGTCCTCGTTCCTCTATCTGTTTCTGCATATGTTTGCTATGTTCTACAAGGAAAGTTAAAAAAAAATTAATTTCTTTCAGTCCTTTCCATCATATTCATGGTTAACGTGAATAAAGGAAGCAAGGTCAATGTTTGCAAAATAAAAATCAGTAAATTCTAGATCATTCTCTGCACATGAAAATGGAGCTGTCGTAGATGTTTGAGATGCATTAATAGGAAGAGAAATACTAAATAATTACACAATGTCTCTCCTTGTGAAAGGGTGATTATTATGATCATTTTTGGTATCGCTCTAATCCCATGAAACGGCAACAACGTTTTTATAACATTACACTTTTTTATAATACATTTCTGTAGTCCCCCAGGTTCTTTTGGACTCAACTCCAGACGATGGCTGGAAGCCACTCAAGTAAGCCCTTGCAGGGGTGTATAGTTTTCAGGTATCGTCAGGGTTGCTCAGCATGCATGCAGATTTTGGGGGAACCCTACTGATCCTGGGATACTACTCTTGTTTTTTATTCCATGAAATCCACTCCGGAAGGCACCCGACACCCTGCCGGTGTCATGGCAAAGACCTGAGACCAATTCACAGAACGCTGCATTGTCTCTCACAACTGACACCAATACCTCGGAGTCAATAAGATTGAAACCCTTTACCAACAGAGGAAACTCTGATTCAACGATATTTCAAAAGAAATCAGTTTCTTAAGTGAACTTAAGTGAAATTGTTCAATTTTGAGTTTGGTTTGCTCGATCAAGGGTTACAATTCCCAAGAGAAAAAAATAATAGTATTTTTATTCTTTAAAATGGGATAATGGTTTATGACCAAATGATCTGAGAACATCCCACACCCTGTCTCCAGCGACTGGGCCTGTGGGGTCATGTGACCCTAGCTGGGTCAATGCGCATGACTATTGAAAGTTTCCTAATGGGGTGAATGGCAAAGAAGCTTTGTTTTCACTGGGAGCCTCCAGGGAAAAACAGGGGAGAACATGCCAACTCCAGAGATAAAAATTATGAGAGTCATTTTTTAAAAAATGCCATGGCCTTCAAGATAATATTGAATGTCAACTATAATTGAAATAAAAAACTTTAACACATCTTTTATTCATTTTTTATTAAAAAGTTGGCTGTTTTCTTGTTATTAAATTGTGAATTCTTCATATATTCTGGATATGTCAATCTATGTTTACAAAAGAAACAAAAATTACACGTATTTTGAGAAAGATTTGAGAGTGCAGTACCAAAAGGTAGGAAGCATGAATGAAATGCATCATATGCATTCAGAGAGGAGAATAAAAGGAAACAAACCAAAACACAGGTGCAGAACCATGGTGACAAAATTAGGTTGCTGATTCAAAGAACAGAAGTTCAAAATGTGCTTTAATCTTTGTAGAGCAAAATAAGAATGTCATACGACATGAAAAAATTAAGAGTTTTCAATAGCATTTACTCTTAAAAACAGTTATAGATTGTTTTAGTCACATTGCATTACTTCGTGCTGTGAAAACCCCAAACCACCAAGTTTTGCAAATCAGTCTGCCTTTGAGGTTTTTCTACCAACACTGATAGTCACAGACATAGGTGACTAATTAGGCCCAGCAATGCAGGGCTTTGTATCTGTGAACTGCAAGCTAGGACATGATAAAGCCCAGTGCTACCTAGGTCTGTGTGTTAACTGCAAAGTCCCTGAATTGGCACACAGATAGGTCCCAAAGTCAGTTTGCAGAAGACCTGGTTGAGGTCACTTTCTAAAGCAACGAAGAGCAGCTCTGTATGACCCTGAACAGCTGGAATTTCAGGATTTCCTGAGAGAGTGTGTTTTGTCTAGCATTTATTTTAGAAGTATCAAGGAACTCAACTAGCAGTAGTAGGACTCTCTTAATCAACGTTGTAAAAAAGGTATGAGTTTAACAAAAAAGATTGAGAATTAGAGGTAGGAAAGGAAGACTGCAATGAAGAACTATCAATAAAAGCAAGATGCTGCATTTTGCATCCAACACGAGTCACACAGGCTAACAGGTTCTGTTTCCTGTATGGCTTATTCGCTTGTAATAATTAATTTTTCATAGTCATCCAATGCCTTTGAGTAAAATAGGATAAGCATAAGTGAAACTCCCACTATAAGCTAGCATTTTCTCCCAACTTATTGTAACTCTATTGATAATATTTGTGCTTGGTAATATATACCCATATTATGCACCAGTAGAGTGAAACTCAAGTTCTGAAAATTCACTATAATGCTATAGTGATATAATAGGAAAGCTTCTTCTGCAGGCACGTTTTCTAGTGGTTTCTGTGTGTGAAAACAGGTGTGCCTAGCAATGATGGTCCAAAACAGACAATCTGTGATGTTAAAAAATAGGTTATATGAGTAATTTCTATCTGAAATATAAGTACCTTGAAGAAACCAGGGGTTGAAAATACATCTTTAAACTAAGTTCATTTTTCTCTTTGGCAAATGTACATTAGAGAATACCCTGAATTTTTCTGCATTCCAAAATTCACAGGTGACGGGTCAAACTCATCAGTCAACTAAATTGTTTGCATAAGTAGGACTTTGTCCCAACTCGGCCTCGATTGATGGTACTCTTGGATTCTATACTGTGAAATTTAAATTAACGCACACTCCCAATTTTTCTGGGGTCATGTATGATGTTGGCAAATAACAGTGTGATGGGCCCTTAACCGGTGAGTTGTACTGTGAAGTTAAATGTCTGTTGGTGCAGTGATTTTAAACAGGATTGTCATCATGATAACAAAGGTCAAAGAACATCAAGTGAACTAAGTAGAAGTAACATCATTAAGGCTTTTGGGTGGTGTTAGCTACATTTTTCCTTTTTGCTAATATACAAAAATATTTTTTCTGTGTAATAAGTGATTTGTTATTATTTCTAATAACACTAAGCCAAATAGCTTAGTCTAATATGAATTATACCTACATATTCTGAAATAATAAAATCCCAGACTTAAAAAGATAGTGTGCCTAAGGAGGGTTAATTTTATAGTACCTTTTCTATGGGTGGCTATGTAAGGGAACTACATTTTTTGGAAATGATCCTTTTCCCAGATTTTGTAACAGAGGAGTGGGCCAACGAACAAAGGAGATGTTACCAGGGTCTCCTTGGGACAAATAATATTAGGGCTCCCTTATTTTGACCAAAAGCTTTTGGTAAATTCATGCTGAAGAATTATTGGTGTTAACTGGATAACTATTGATTAACAAGCACCTGCTTTTGTTAGGTATTTTATATGTATGCACATATATGTATTATATATACAAAGATCAATATTTGATACCATTGGGATCTGATCAGGAAATTAAAAAAAGAAACAGAATAAACCAAAATCAAAGTATAACACAGCAAAAAGCAGTTACTGTATCACCACTTAGTCCCAATTGGTCTTCCCAGTAGCTTTGAGGTTTTTTTAAAATGGGAGGCAGCATGGCCCTCACCCAATTACCAGAAATTTTTAAAAGACCTTTCTATTAAATGTAAAGGTTTCATATTCAAGTTCTATATTAAACTTTAAAAATTCATTATATTTTGAAGAAAATATGCTATTTCTTAGTACAGCTTGGTGGATAATATGTTTTAATCCTAGGTAGATATCAACTAAATATTCTAAGAGGAAAAGATTAGAACTCACCTGAAACTGGTATTTGTTAACACAGCCAAAAATATTAATAACTCCCTGGAGGTCATAGACAGCAATTTTCAACTGGAATTTTAGAAGCAATAATGTTTAGAAACTCTGAAACTCAAGTTTAAGTATTCTTTCCAGGCTTTTATCACTCCTTCATTGACGGGTGTCAGTTTGTCCCGCATTTTCACTTTTGCACTTCTCGGACTTCTTCAGTCATGCAGATAAGAAGCTGGTACCAAGCTCCTGTCCCTGTGGTGTCATAATGCCAATGTCCTTCAGGGTGCTTGGGCCCTTCATGTGCGAAAAAACATAAGAATGTCTACTTCAGAGGATCATGAGCCAATTAAATGAAAACATGTAAGTCTAGCACCTTTCCTGGACCCAAGAAACAGGCAGAATGGGTCGTTATTAGAATTTGTACAACAATTTCATTATCATCGTTATTAAGACCACTAGTAATAACCTTGAATTCCCGAAGGTCAAAGCTTTGACCCTGTACTAAGTAAGTAAGTAACTGAGTTATGTCTAACCTCTTGGCCCCTGATAGTTACATAGGACACTGGACTTCAAAGGAAGACAGGAATGACTATCAATTCCCCGCCATCTAGAACTCTTTCCGTTTCATTTCTAAGATTTCTTACGTATGTCCCGCAGCCAAGCTCTCTGGGACACACAGAGGCATCTTGTTTCTGAGCTACATGATTCAGGCCCAGGTTCATCTGTCAGCTCTTTATTTGTCTCTGTCAGCGTCCCTCTGCACGGACACTAACATGCTGTCACCTCATGGGGAATTGTCATAAAAGTGCGCCAAGAGGCAAATCAACTCTCCTACGAAGAAGCTATTTAAAAAGCCAATCTACAAAGGTATTGTAATAAAAACAACGAAACACCCACACGTATGCACACACATGCACATCTTAGTCTACCGCTGTCTGCGTCTCTCCCTTCTCTTAATACCATTATCCCTCCATCTGTAGAAATTCGGGATCTTACCAATTTCTAATCCTGTCATTTCGGTGGATGGGACACAAGGGACATCGGCCATATTCAGCGGTGATACCAGTGTATTTCTTTCCAAACAGCCTCGTCAAACTTCTGGTTTTAATATACAGACTGCATTTATTACGCACTTGGACCCATGTCTTCCTTCAGTTAAAAAAATCACCAAAATTTACTAGAAGCTTTCAATTAGGAATATAATTGAACAATAAAAACAAGAGTTAATTAATACATTGTAGAACAATAAACTCAAAAAGGGAACCGTTTAGTAATAACAATTGGCTGACATTATAGATCTTTGTTTTGACACACGAAAGGGGAGAGACAAGGTCTGAGGTGGGACAGTCAAGTTGGGAAACAGGAAATCGGGGTGAGAGGGGCTGGTAGAAAGGCACTGAGGCAGAAATGGAACAGATGCCGGGAAGATAAATATTAGCAGATTCAGATGAAGATCTTGACGGGACTGGAGTTGCAGGGCAGGATGGGTCGTGGGAAGGGTATGGGGAGACCGTGGCACAGAGTAGAGGATTGCTCTCTATGTCAACCTTCCTGTCCCCAACAGGCTCCTTGGGGACAAGGGGAAAGCAGAGCATCCAGGGAGCCTTCCCGTCATCTTTCTAGAACCTTCTCTTTTGTTCCTGTTTTCCCTTCTCACCCTTGCCCGGTGGGTTATGGAGACTGCTAATCCTATCCTAGGGAATTTTTCGGCTTATGGCTATTGGAAAACTAGCAGCAAAACCATAGCACATTTCTAGTACAGGGGTAACATTTTTTTGAATTTTCCTTTCACAAAGTACGCCAATCTTTGCATTATGAATTCGACTGTATAATTTGTTATAAGTTGCCTCAACTCTCTTTTTTAAAGTTGTGACAGATGAATAGATAAGTAAGAATAGATGATAGAAGGAAGGTGGGTGAATTGTGTACTCTCAGAAGACTTGGCAGGATACCAACTATATTTAAAGAAAAACTGAAGGGCGGTCAAGACGCGGAGAACAGAAGGAGTGACACAAATCCTGCCTCTGGTGGTGGAAAGATGTTTCCTCTCCCACCCCTTTCTTCCTCCTCCCTCTGCAACATCCCCAAACTCAGCGCAGCGCAGCACAGAATAAGGGTTTGGGGGTGAAGGAGGATGAACAAACTAGCACGTAACAGTAACCGTAAAAGTGGAGTGGGAGCTGCTCACATGGAAGTCAAGAATTATGTGTATTATGCAAACAAATGTTTCTTGATTATTTATATAAACACATGTTCTAAGAATATATAGTAAAATATATATACTGATTATAATTAGGCGTACTACCCCCCCTCCACGCACACACATGTAACATCAGTTGAGAAAGCAGAAGAGGTTGGTGATATTGGGAAGAGGGAAGGTAGCCAGAAACGAGCTTTGTGGCCATCTTGCAAACCAAATCTTGATTAGTTGGCATGTATGTCATAAATAATTTGTATCTCTCTCCAAAGCATTGGAGTCTTAAATTAATCCTGCGCCCGTGGTTACAAATTAGACATATCCAGTAATAGTCTTCTGCAGCCCTAGGCTCAGATTCTTGTTTGTGTGTCTAATAGGATGTGGCACAGGAAAATGAAAAGTTCATGACACAATATGTCTCAAAAAGAACTGTTGGTAGTAATTACTCTATCTCCTAGCATTCAGTATTTAGTATTTAGTATTGAGTAACTTGGAGGCAGATAAGCCCACCAGATTTCTCTAAGAAGTAATTTAGGAATGCAATTCTTGGACAGATAGTCTGAATTTAAAACTATAAATTCTAGTACCAACTATCATTAAGTATCACACTTAAAATGATTAAAATTGAGTAATTATTTGTATGAAGAGAAAACAGCCTATTATTTTATACCTCAAGATTGAGAAAATTGACCTCAGAGACCGTATCATTTGAGCACATCGGATAAATCTTGCCATGGAAAAATGTGAGAGAAGCCAGGCTGCTTGACACCCATTTCCAAAATTATTTTTAATTTAGTTCATATAAATTTTAGTTTTTCCTTTACTTGTTCATTATAAATGCTTATCAAACTTGTTGCTAGCATTTTAAGATCTGATTTCCTGATGTTATCATTTAGTGAAATTACTCAATGGAAACTTCTGAAAGTTTCCAGTTTTGTATTGAAAATTATACCAATACAAAAGACGTAGAGAACAAAACTTCTGCCCTCTTTATTGCTGGAGACAATGGGGGTACTCTGAATGCATAAACTAATTCCATATAGGTTGCAATCAAGCTAACTTAGGTTAAATAACACATTAATCAGCTTCTTTCTGCCGATCATTCTATAGTTAAGCATTATATGCACACAGATATGTATTATTATTAAAACCTCTTCAAAGATGAGGAAAATAAGGCTCGGGGTGGTGACTTCCACAAGATCACAGAGATGGTAAGGGGGAGAAATTCAAATCTCTTTTTACTAAATTTACATTGTCTTCAAGACCAAAAAAGAGGATTAATTATTAATTGGGCTTAGCGTTAAAAAATCAAGTCTGTTCTAGTTTGAGTACCTTGGGTTAGAGCTGTTCATTTAAACAGTTTAAATTTTTTAAAATGGAAGAAAAACATATTAGGTTGGTCAAAAAGTTTGTTTGTTATTTTTCTGGAAGCACCCTGGGAGTGCTTCCTTGTCTTTAACTTCATTCCAAACAATTTTGTTAGCTCATATTTTAACAGCTATCATATCAGCATGCATTTAAAAAAACTTATCAAATTTGGTGAATGTTTGTGCAGCCATTTTAATCATTGAAGATGGAAGAAACCACGTAACAGTTTTGTCATATTATGCTTTATTATTTCAAGAAAGGTAAAAATGCAACTGAAATGCAAAGAAAAAAAAGAGAGATTGGTGCAGTGTGTGGAGAAGGTGCTGTGACTGAGCAAACATGTCAGGAGAGGTTTGCAAAGTCTTGTGCTGGCGATTTCTCCCTGGTTGACGCACCACAGTTGGGCAGATGAAATCAAGACCTGCAACCAGAACAGTTGATGTCATGCCATGCAGTGGACAGCCAACACACTCACAACGTCCAAGTCAATGAAGTGATTGGTGAAAATAAGAAATGTGAGTCTTATTTTATGAAAAAATCCATATGGACTTACTGGTCAACCCAATGTTTTCTGAATTGATACAAAAATAAATTGCTCCTTGTTTGGCCCAGCAGAGATGGCCATGTTGACAAACACATCTTCGCTATGACATGAATGCTGGTTCCTTTCTGCAAACGTGTCTCCATCATTGTGGGCAAAGATAACCCTGAGGAACTGGGTACAAGGAGGTCCTGGAGGGTCGGTGACAGCTTCCTGATGTGACGATTTGCGGAGAGCCTGCATTGTGCCTTTTGCTTTTCCTATCTTAAAAATTCTGCACATATGGACTGCAATGCAATTTGCCTTAATGGAGTCAATACACAGCAAAGGGGAAAAAAATTAGTTTATAGTTGCGAGTACATGAAACACGGTTTGTTCCTGTGTTACTATTTATTAACTATTGTATTATTTCCCATATGACCAACCATAAACCTACTTTTGCTCCCCTCTGTGTATAAGGAATTGGTAGTATAAACCCAAATAATTTAAAAATTGCTTGTATAAGGTTATTGAGTTATCAGTGATACAAGACAAATAAATTTTCAGGTTTAAACAAATATGTTATAATAATGCATAATTTGAAAAATATCATGTGAAAAAAAAACACACTCAACCAACAGGGAGTTCAATGTATTCTTTGGTTCAGTAAGAATCACTTTAGGCAAAAGAACTAATGTCTTCGTAATGAAGCTGAGGCATCGAGTAGCAGAAGCAGAGCTGGAAAAGACGAGAGGAGCTGAGGCTTCCCCCCACCGGATGGCTCTTCTCCGCTGAACCCCGATTGCTTTTGCAACTCAGCCCCATTCCCTGAGTCTGTCGCTCAGAGCCTGTGTTACAGATGTGCTGGTTTGCTCTATCCATAAAAAGAGAAAAGCCAGGGGCAGGCTGGATCCTACAACATTCATCACTGATCAGAGGAGAGGTCTTTCCACACAGAACAAGAATTTGGGGTCACCATGCAAAAATTAATCTTTTCCCCTATTACATGATCCTCTTAGAGTCAGGGTCCAGAATGATCCTCCCCCAGGGCATTGAACTAGACACCATTTGTGTTCCTGGGGCGTCTTTCATCATGGGCCCCTGCTTACACAGAAGAGCACAGCGCGTGGTACCCCACTGTGAGTTTATGTCCCTCGGCACGACGCTGCTCCAGTGGCCTGGAAGTCATTATGAGACGCACTTCTAAGGAAGAAGCAGGAACAATGGGACCCTACAGCAGGAAATAGAATCATTTCACGCTCTTCCCCTGTGGCTCTTACAAGGATGAAGCACCTTGAGTCTCACGTAAGTCGAGCTGGGACAGAGGCTCATGTCTTACACGGGGTCTTCTCTTATATACCTTCCAAAGGTCTATGTGCTACATGATCTCTGTGGGATTCTATAGTAGCAACAGGTACATGGATAGGTATAGGCTTTCCACAAGCGACTTGCACAAGATCTGAATGCCTTTGGGTATGAACTACATGAAAGGGGCACCGATTTCAATAATTTAATACGAAATGAAAGAAAAGAAATCTGTATTTCCTTCCTTTGTAGTGCTTGTGATTTTTATCTAAGTACTTGTTTACTATCAATCTCCTCCATTCTCATTTAAATCATTGATCTTCAGTTGTTTTCTTTCTGACCAAATTTTCAGCAGTCTGGAACCTAAAAAATAAAAACATACATTTTTGACAAATGAGAGCAACCCATTTTCATTCTGTTGTAGTCAATTGTCCCAGAGTTCCATCTTACTTTAAGATAACTGCCTAAACACATGATAATGGTACAGGTATTGATTGAGGATCTAAGTCAGATAGGATAGTAGGGCTTTTCATTTACTATTGTACATAGTCTGCCTGGCAGCCTATGAAAACATTGCTATCATTGCCTCTTTTAATAGGTGAGGAAGCCCAAGGACTAGGAACCTGTAGGACTTAAACCCATACAGCGTTGTGTATCGGAACCAATGTTCCAGCCCAGGCAGGCAGTTCTGAATCCAGCTCCTGCTGGGCTGGGCAGCCGCCTTTCAACCCTCCAAATAAAATTTGTTTCCTAGGTCAGGACCAACTTTGCTACCTGACGGCATGCAGAGTCAGCACACTGGCTAGCTAGCCCTTCTTAGAAATTCCCTTGCATTTATTACCTGTAAATTAACTGCTTTAATTATAAAAATAACAAATTAATTGAAGATGTCCTAAATCCTCACAAATTATAAACTAGTTTAAGAGATGTGGGCATCTGGAAGACATAGCCCACAATTTACAAGCTGTTATGGGTAAGGACTGTAGCTATCTCATTCTGACCTGCATTATTATTAGTAGTATTAGTATTATATTTTGTATTAGACCACGTCATCCACAAGAGAAAAAGCATACAACTATAAATGTCATTTTAGCCGAAGTATACAGATATTTTCACATGATAATATTTTCGATTTCCAGCTTAGATGTGATTGAAAGATGGATGTGAAATAGGAATTGAAGAGAAAATGTATTTAATAACCAGAGTCTAAGTATAGACTCTAGCTTGTGAGGCATGTTGGAGTGACTTCCATGTCATGTAACTAGTAAATTTAAATGACCAGAACACAGTTGTACAAACCTGAGCACTTTACATCAATTTTCCATCATGTGCTGAACACAGTGCCCACTGGCAAATGGTGGGCCCATTGGTGTCATGATGAAGGCTGACAAGGAGCTCTAACTGTCCCCATGTGAACTCTGGGATGGTGCGGGCTGAAGGGTGGGCCCTTTCAGCTCTGTCCTCATTTCAGGACTCAAAACACGTTCTGATGACATGGGAATCGCTCCCCTTGGTGGCAATAGAAAGGATGTGAAAATATCTATAACCCTGGAAGAAGCTATTCCAAGTGCAAGGATTGACCTTTTAGGAGACTTGAGGTTGCATGCTATACATGGACTGATTTCATGAACGGTACATTCCTCAATGCGGACTACAGAGTTCGCCTAGAAAACAGTGACTTCAGAGTGAGATCTTATCATCTACATGTTTGGTTGTTGGTGCTTAGGATGTCTTTGTTGAATGGGCTAAAAATGAATTTGTATGGAATAATTAGGCAAATTTACTCATTTCCTGTGAATTTGTAGAAGACCTTCAAGTTCATCAGCAATTACCTATTGTGTACCTTGCATGGGACACCATATGGATCATCACTGCTCTTGACTCATAATGGGTTATTCTAAGAAAGAAGAGAGACTGGGGAAATTTCATTCTCCATTTGAATAAATGTTTCATTAGAAGCTACAGCACTTCTTGAAATACACATTTTACTATCAAATGGATATGCAAAGGATCATCCAAAGGAATAATAAGCCTATTTTAGGAAGCATAATTTGGCTGGGCATATGAGAGAGAATATGTCTACACACCAGTCTATGTACAGACAGAAGAAAAACAACACTATTGCTCTACCAACCCAACATAATGCACTGTGCCTTATTCTCATGTTGCCTTTGGCATGGACCACAATGCACTGGAATCGTTCCGAATGATGCTAACAGGAGAATTTGTGTTGGCAAGAGGCCAAATAAAAGTGAAGGCTAAAAAGCAGCAGCCAGAGCTGTGTACTTCTGTCTCCAGGGGTTTTGCTAACCACAGAGTGACAGGGTTCATCTAGGGAGCCCTGCTCCTCCTCCTAAGTGGTGAAGGCTGGAAAACGTTGAGGGACACCAAGAGGACACACGACGTGGTAAAACAACCCTCCCACAGTGAAGATTCTGAGCGGGAGTGGAGAGCTGGGGTCCCCTCTTCAGCCTCGGGTCCCCCATGGTGGCAGCTGTCCAGGGGAGGCCGCAGGCACGCGCCCTTCGGGCACGGGCGTCTCCCCAAGCTGAGGCAGGGCTCTCAGCGCCACGCAGCCATCTCAAAGCAGGACCCAGCCATGCGGAGCCTGGGCTTCAGCCTCGCGTAGACCACGACTTAAGGGTGCGTCCATCCATCCTCAGCTAAATGGACACTGGGTTTTGTCTGGAGTCGGGGGCTGTTGTACGTAGCGCCGCCATCAAGCTGCTCAGGCGTATCTGTTGGTTCTCAGGTGTGCTCACTTCTGTGGGTTATTGAACACAGATGATGCATGTTTACAGCCTTCGTACAAGGTGGCAAACTGTCTGAGGTACTCGGGTCGGCTCACACGGCTACCAGCAGTGAGGGCGAATTCTTGTACTTGGTGCTGACAGTCTTTCCGAATTGTCACCGTTCTCCAGGGGAGGAGGGTTGTCCCTGCACACTCATCGATCTGATGTCTCTGACCACCAACGACACGCTTACGAGTCTGCTCTGTGGGGGCCCAGTGGCAGGACTACACTGGAAATGAGTTTGCAGGACTCAGTCATTGGACCAAAAACCATCATATTAAATATGATGGTTACCAAAACAGAGCTTCATTGGGAATACGTTAGTGACTAGTTTTAGTGGTATTAACTGAAATTAGTAACACGGATTATTACGTACAAGAAAAGTAAACATTTAGAAGCAGAGCAGGACTCATACTCCCTCTGGAAGAGTTAGTTTTATGAAGCTCGTGGCTTCAGACAGTAGAAAGCCCCACTGAAAACGGCTGAACAAATGAGATGCGTATTGCTTCACCTAGTAACGATTCCAGTGCTTGGTAATTCAGCACCCAGGGGCCATTGTTGAGACCACCGCCCCAGGGTTTCCGTTCCAAGGAGAAACACCTACAAATGGGCGGGAAAAACGTTGCTATGTTACCAGGGATTGTTTTGTTGTGACTGGTAAGCTCACTAATTTGTGTTCCGATCATGCGCTTTGTGGGGTTAGAAAGGAGGCCAGTGAGCTGGACCACATTTTACGCCAACAGCACACGAGATGTGGGGAAAAAACTCCAAATCACAGCGGCTTGAATGAATGCCCGATTACATGAAAATTAAAGTTTAATTTCCAGAATGATCACTGAGTAAGTGTTTCTCCAGCCCATGAGAGTTGTTATAAATATCTTGAATCCAAAGATCATGCTTAAAATGTTATTTAACACCTTAACGCATGACGCTGATTAATGCTGTAGTCACACACAGGGATCGTCCTATTTCAACACATAAGTATTCTTGAAATGAGAGTTCAATTACATAGGAGAAAAAATGCCAAGATAACAGAAAGAAAAAGCTTATTGAAATATTTTGGGTGACAGCGATATCAAAATATCTAAAACAGACTTTTTTCTGCTGGCATTTAATGTTTCTTTTGACATGAAAAACAAATAAAAACTCTTCTTGTGAAGATTTTTGGGCTAGAATTGCATTTTGTAACTTATAATTTATACACTGTACAGCTACATATTAAACAAACCAAGCTGGTCAAATTTCATATGAAATATCTCAGGTACTCTTCGCATGACAAATATTGCTTCCCGACACCCCAGGCGATCACAAGCACACGTATGACTCTGGCTTGTTGGGGTTCTCCGGAGCAAAGCCCTTCTCACCTCTTCCGTGTCCAGCCTCTGTCCTTGCTTCCCAAGTGGGCACTGCAGCTGTCACATCCAGCTGTCTCACGCTAGGCCGCACCCGCCACCCAAAGCACCTGCACCAGAGAATGTGAGGGTCTGGTGTGTGGAGGGTGGTCTCAGAGAGAGAGGTTGGCTCCTTCCTTGAAGCTGTGGCCACCTTGCCCAGTGGAAGCATCAAAGAGGACCAGAGTGGGGTCTTCCAAAGCAGTGTCCCTTGAACCTGAATTTCCTTTGGATCACATATGCCTGGGGCACAGTGTGGGGTTCCTGTGACTATGGTCTGAGGGCAGGGACCACAGACAGGTTCTAAAGGCTGCACTTACCACTCCAACTGCAACTCTGCTCCCCGAAAAAGTCCAAAAGAAAAATAGTGCATAGAAGACAAACTCATTAGGGCTGCATAATAGCATAGTCAGAAAAAAAATAATAATGCATATACAAAAGTGTCCTGGGCAGAAGCTCAAATAATGAGGTCAATTTCAGAAATTTTATTTTTTTCCTCTAAAACTGTCCAAGGGCACTTTTCTCTCTGTAGAATACATTATTTTATGCCTTATGCAAATCATTGCCTATTTGGCTCTAAGGGATGTGGAATGAGTGGAAATACTAAAAAATACTTTGCAATTGGCTCTGAGGAATTGTGGAGAAAATCCTGTTTATCAGCTGGGTTCTAGCTTCACCTGTGTTGCTAATGAGCCGCCCTGGGTCAGTCATTTCCTCTGCCACATCTGATTTCCTGGCCAGAAAAAGCATCATAATAGGAAAGGCCCAACAAACTTGAAAAAGATATGTAAATCAGATGTAAAAATACATATGACTCCTAGCTGGTGTGGTTCAGTGGACTGAGCACCAGCCTTTGAATCCAAGTGTTGCTGGTTCGATTCCCAGCCAGGGCACATAACCAGGTCTCCAGCCAGGTCTATAGCTGGAGGCAGGTGAAAGGCAACCATACATGGATGTCTCTCTCCCTCTCTTCCTCCCTCCCTTCCTCTCTGTCTAAAAATAATGAATAAAATCTTTTAAAAGATGTTTTTAATACATACGAAATACGTGTTTTGGAAATTACACAGTGAAGTCATGTAGAAGTCTGTGTATATATAGGATGATAAATTTTACTGCTAAAGAGGAGGGAAAACTTTCTTCTTATCTCCTTTTTAAATACTGTAAATATGTAGTATTTTAGGACACTATTTACAAAAACATTTCTGATACGTAGGAATTAGGAAACAAAGAGAAACACTTTTAGAAAATCGTTTTTCTTGAGGAAGCATTCATGTTGCTTTCTGCTTTGCCTAATTTTACACTAAAGCTAAGACATGCAACGTTGATAAATACCCAGGTAAAGATACAAGAGGCAAGTTCACAGTTAATTACTGCACTTCTACATATAATTCACACTAGCTCTAAAAATATACACCATTCAATAGTTAAGCACCACATATGTGTGAGAGAACTGAAAATAACTTATCACATACAGGTCCAGGAATACGTTTTTGAAAGCCACCATCCAAGATACCATATATTAAGGATTTGATGATATATTTTCATAACTTAAAAGCAGAATGGAATGTTTGCCTTTTTGATACAGTTAATCATTAACCAGATAGTTTCTTTATTTCTTCTTAACAACTTCATATTTACATCAGATACCTTCCTTCACTATCCCTTGGCATTTCTTACCTGTGTTAACAGGGACCAAGGGCAATATGTCCCACCTAAAGGGAAATTCATATCAAACTAACATTTGTGAATGATTTTGTTTAGAAACACTTATCCTTAATTCATTGAATCTTGAGTACATGGTAGGCCCATCCATAAATATATCTAGTTCTCTCAAACTTTAAGTCCATTTGTACTTGTGCTTGAAACCCTTGGCTGAAGACCCCTGTCCGAAAGAGCACTCACTGTACACGTCTGTGACCATGACCCACGTGTAGTAACTGAGTACATGAAATGCGTCTAGGGCAACTCAAGGACTGACTTTTAATTGCATTTAATTTAATAATTCAATTTAATTCTTAGAAAACGGGGGAGTATGATTGGGACAATTTCAGGACATGGAGCCTACGTTTTCATCTGCAAAGGTTGCATAGCCTAGATAGAAATCAAGTATTTCAAGTCAAAATTCAGCATCCGAACTGAGAGCCTTTGGGGGTTAGCGTAAAATGTACACTGAATCCAAATACACACACCAAAAATTGTATACAATATTTCATGAATGGTTTTTAATATTGATCATATATTGAAATGATATGGATCTGTTACATCCAGTAACATACGGTATTAAAAGTAAGTAAAACTTATTTTAAGTCACTGTGACTACCAGGAAATTTGAAATGATACGTATGGCTCACATTATGTTTATGCTGGACAGCACTGGTATGGAATATGACTGACCTTAGGGTAAAATATGCTTCGTCTGTCTTCCAGGTTGGTTATTTTCATCAAGACTAAGCTGACTCTCAGTGTATGAATCATTTATATTAATCATTTTTCTTTGGGTTAAATAGAAACGCTGAATTTGATTAAACCTCACTAAGCAAGAACATCATTATAATAGACATTTTTAGTCTGTTCTACTCCTAGTAGCCCAGGGTGGTTTTAAGCTATATTAAATGATCCAAAACTGTTCAGGTTTAAACTTCTTAGATATCCGATGACTGTCCAGAAGACATCCCTCCATGTAATAAGAAAAGTAGAGACATTTACTGAAGAAGGTATAAGATATAAGAAACATTTATGCCTAGGACAATGATACCTCAGTCCCCTTCAGATTAGGCACCTTAGGACCTCACACAGTTCTCCCAATTGCCTTCAGCTGCCCCATCATATTTTCCTGAATCTCATCAATGGTCTGAAATCTTTTCCCTTTCAAAGGTGATTTTAGTTTTGGGAAAAGCCAGAAGTTAGTTGCAGGACACCAAATCTGGGCTATAGTGGGGCCGAGTCACTTGGGTGATTCAATGCGTCACCACAAAACTCTGCTGGAGATGCGGTGCAGGAGTGGGTACTTTGTCGTAATGAAGTTGCCACTCACCAGTTGCCCACAGCTGTGGCCTTCTCAGTCATCCAAATAGTTTCCACAGAGGAATGTTTAAGCTTAATGCAAATTTTGATGCAGTTTTATTGATCTACTTGCTCAGTCCTTTTGAATGCAACAACCACACAGTACACATGCTCACTCAATGGTATCTACCACCCCCACTGACTAACAGTGCAGTTGTCATTGATCATGCTTGTGCATTCCAGTCCACTCTCTTTGGTTGACAGATCATATCAATGTTGCACAAACCACTTCTGTTACATTAACAATGGCTGGACTTTACATGGACAGACCTTTTTTTCATTTTAAAAATTATTATTTTTAATGCTTCTCCTTGCTCTCAGGCTATCAATTTTCTTCCTTCAACAACCCTACTAGAGACATATGTTTCCCTAGCAGGTTGTTCTTCCCTAATCTCCTTATATACCTGGGTTTATTTCCCTGTGTGGGTGAGGAAGTCAGCCAAAGAAGTCCTTCAGCATCCTATATAAAGTTTTATCCATTTAGCACTTGCTAACCACGTACTAGTGTCCAAACCATTTTCCAAACAACTCTCAAAGAAAAGCAGAAGCATAACATAATTGTCTTTCAATAGTATTTCAGCTGCTTAGATCATTTTACTTCTATTTTTCTTTTCTGCTTAACTTCTATTTCTGGCAGTGATCTAGATATTCCATTTGGCTAAATCAGTCAACGTAGGTGTTATCATTTCCATTTTAAATGTGATTTTGGCTCAAAAGTTAGAGCACAGTGATTAATTTTACAGCTGCTACTAGCAACTCAAAATGGAAAAAAGAAATCATAGCAACAAAAATTCTGAAATATAATATATCAAATCGAGAGCGAAAATAACCTACCTGCCAAATCATTAGTTTCTGAATGGAAGTCCATTAGGAAACATTTATTAAAAATTAAAAAACTTTCAAAGGCTCAACATTATAAGTGACTTTGAAAGACCAGCCAGGAGAGTGTACTTTCTTCTTCATATGTTTCCATTTTGTAATAAAACTACTGCTCATATTACAGAATGAATTGAAAGTAGATTATAGAGTATACTCCAAGATCCATTTGAAAGGTCTAACTAGTTGTTCTCATCTTGGTATTAATATCAACGTTAACATACCATTTAAATTTATTGGCTACTTTTGTGCTTTAAATATTTTGCTTTGGGTGTTTGGGAATCTAATTGTTTATTTTCATGCCGGAATATCCATGAATCATGACAGTCAAAAAAGTTAGAATTTCCACCCAGACATTTATTCATGTAATTACAAGTTTTAAGGCCTTCAAGTAGATGATAAAGAAATCAAGATTAATACTTTCCATTTTTTGTAAGTGTTACCTAAGCCAACCTCCAAAAATTTAGGGAGTTCCAAAATATATAGTCATAGTTCTTGCTTAAAAAACAATTGGGTTGGTAAAGTGCTCAATATAGCAGAAGAAGAATGAAAACCCAGTGGGTCTCCAAAGACATCATTTGAAATCTGCCTACTGGAATGGCTGGAATATTCTGGAGTTCAACCCATGTCAAGTCAGTAGCTGGCCTACCTCATGTTGGTTTGACAAATACTAGGGTCAGTGCACTTGTCCCTGATTTGGGATTGAGATTTGTGAAACTGGAAATCTTCTTTTATACAGCAATGGAAAGTCCACCATGCATGTCTTCCAAATGATCAAAATGGGATAAAGCAGGAACTTGGATTCCAAACGCACCAATGTTGAAGGTGTTCTTTAACACTGGTAATTTTTGCTGTAATTCTGAAACATTGCCTATAAAAATCTAGGGGACAGAATACCCCTTTGAGTGCGAACACAGAACGAACGCTCGTTGTGACACAGGATGGGCAGCTGTGCAGAGGCCCAGGCACTGCGTTGTTGTCCTTGTCACTTGTTGACCTTTTTTCCAAGACAGGAGCCCACTTCCCACCATGCCGCTGCCCCTGTGTGTGCGTACCCAGGAGACAAGCAAGATGTCAGACCTTGAGGCATTTTAAAGAGTTTATTATACTTAAAAATAACTTTCTCACGTTCTACCATGTTTACTGAGGTGGTTCTCAAGTCACCTGAAGGAAAACGTCAGTCCTTTTTCAAATAACGGGGGAATCTGAAGAAGTCACACACAGCGCCAGTCCTCACGTTGCGCCCAGGATGGTGCGCCCCTCCCCTCACAACTCGAACCGCCTGGCTTCAGAGTGGACAGGCGGCTGAGATTCAGGAGGGACTGAACCCTTGTTCCTTTTGTTCCCAACCTCCGGTGTCTTCTGACTATAAATTTTACTTGCTGACGTTACCAGTGACTTGAAAGAAATGTGGATGTTTAAAAAACGATGAAGTTATTGATTTATTTATGAAGATAGTATTCATTGTTTTTAGAGAGAAGGGCTACGAGCCAGGGCACAAAGGCTGTTTATTTAAAATAGCTTATGATGTTTTAGGGTGTATGGTTTTCTTTAAGAATGTGAAGAAAGCTAAGGAGTCCTTCTCTGCCGAAAAATACCCTTAAACACAAAATGCTGCATCTAATTTCAGTGGATTTATGGGTGTACTGAAAGAAACTTCCCAACGATAGTAGATCTCAGGTTGAAAAAACTCAAACCAGGACATGGACAGCAGTGTGGGGATTGCAGGGGGTCAGGGAAGGAGGTAAACGGGGACTAAATGACAATGGAAAATACAATAAAAAATTAAAAATGAATGAAGTGGCTAAGAAAAAGACTCATGAGCTGTGTTACTATTATGAGTCTACCCTGCTAGTTTTCGACATAATTCAATCATGTTTTGGTTTTTAATTATATCATTACTAGTTATTTTAAATAGATTTTTAAAAATCGTGTTAATCACTAATGGACAGAAGGCAATAAATTCCTATATAAATATAAAAATGACTCGTTTTGATTATTAATCTGGAAGCTGAGGAAACAGAGGCCAGAAGGGGTAATAATAACCAGACATTCACCATACCCATGACAAAATAGAAAAGAATAAATAAACACGCCACTGGAGATAAGGAAACAAAGTCTCTATGGATGACCTCCCATCCTTCAAACTTCTAAATAGTGGAGCACTGCAGGATGCGTCCCCCATGCTTCCTTTCTTATCTGCCCGTCTTTAGGCCCCAAGGAACTGTGTGTCCAGATTCAATGTCAAATGCCACCTCAACAGTTGACGTATCGTAAATATTATCCAAAATCCCTGCCTCTCTTCTGAATTCCAGACTCATATCATACATCTGCTGTCTGAATGCCTATTCTCTTTCTTGGTTTGTTTCCTCCCAAGGTTTTCCCCACTTTGGTAAGAAAGCTTTTCCAG
The DNA here is from genome assembly GCA_004026585.1 of Noctilio leporinus. Lineage (NCBI taxonomy): Eukaryota > Metazoa > Chordata > Mammalia > Chiroptera > Noctilionidae > Noctilio > Noctilio leporinus. Next base: position 163,259 of record PVIW01001904.1, on the reverse strand, counting down.
TTGCTAAGACTTGATATCTCACTCCCCTTGCTTAGGAAAAACCGGTAGGCTCTCCCTGGAAAACACAAAGAAGCCCTGGTCTGTCTCTTGAAATTCCGTCCTTCAGCATAAATAGAGCCACTTTCTTCATGAGACTTCCCCTCACAGTGATGTTCTCTTGCTCCTTTGAAATCAAGAAACACCGTGGTTTTATTACACTGATCTCATGTTACTCTAAACTCACAAAAAAAAAAGAAGACCAACTTTACACACATTGTCTGTCAGCCAATAATTATTTGACCATGGACAATTCATTTTATTTCACTGAGCCTCAGTTTACATATCTGTAACATATAAGGATTAGAAAGATTAGTAAAACATAACACAGGCCAAGTTTCCAAGCATGTAACCAATATTTGTCAAAGACCTTCTGGACAAATCATTGTAAATTTCTAAAAATTAAGTATTTCTCTTTAGGAGACAGAAGATTCAGAACTTTCTCATTATTTGAGAATCTGAAAAGGCATTTTAACAGACATGGTATAGCTGTTTAAAGTCTATAAGGGGTAAGAATAGCAAGGAAAGGCATGATCACCCTAATAAATATTTATACAGGGCATCTACTACTACATGCTAAATTCTTTCTGAACACATAGAAACACTATAAACAAACAGTTGTACAGCATCTAAAGAAATTGTATGGCCACTTATGCATTGCTTTAAAAGTCTTTTGTTATAGCAAAAGCAAACATCCCACACAGCTTTGATACCAATACAACCCACAGCACCTTGATTTAAAAATAAAACGGCCAGCCCTGGCTGGTAGCACAGTGGTTAAGGCGCCGGCCTGCGAACCCAAAGGTCGAAGGTTCTATTCCCCAGCCAGGGCACATAACCAGGTTGCAAACCAGGTCTCCAGTCAGGTCTGTGGCTGGAGGCAGGTGAAATGCAACCATACATTGATGTCTATCTCCCTCTCTGTCTGTCTCCCTTCCCCTCTTTCTAAAAAATAATGAAATAAAATCTTTAATAAATAAATAAATAAAAAGGCCCAAGCCTGGGGCAGTTGGCTCCATTGGTTGGCTCACTGTCCCATACATCAAAAGGTTGTGGGTTCAATTCCTGGTCAGGGCATGTACACAGGTCATGCATACAATCTTCAGTGGGGGTGCAAACAAGAGACAATCCACTGATATTTGTCTCTAATCTCAATGTTGCTCCCTCTCCCCCTCAAATCAATAAACATATCCTCAGGAGAGGATTTTTTAAAAATGAAGGGCCCATCAACAAATTATTTTGTTTTTGTGACATTAACAAATCTATTAGAGTGACTCCTTAATGGATTGACCAGTTGGTTGGCAAGGTGAAAACACAGCCTCGCCTAGAGTATAAAATAATTTGCCAAGTCAACCAACTCAGTGAAAACAAAATTAAACAACACCAGCCCAGAATTTCCAAATGGATGGGTGGAACGCCCACCTCTCAATCTGTTGTTCTGGAACAACACGCCCAGGCTGTTTGGGTCTTTTTACCCTTTAGACAGAGAACGCTTTATCGAAGGTAGATGTTATTTTCCTGATGGAAACTTCTCTGATGTAATAAACATCGAGAAAAAAGGTGCAGCAGATACAAGATGGCAATGAAGCTAGAAAAACAGAAAAAGGAGTGACAGGAACAATATTTTGCTGTACAGTTGACTTAGTTGGGCTTCGCTGGGGACAGAGGAAAGCAGCCAAGTCTGGAAGTGCAAAGTGAATCCGGAAAGAAACCCAGAGAGCCCGCTGGGCTCCCGTGGAAACTGAGCGGAGCAAGGTGGGCGCATTTTTCAGTACGAATCCAGCCTACGGGTCAGCCGTGGACACGTAACAGGCCTGATCTATACCCAGAAGTTATTATCCCTTTCCTAGCTTAGTATCTAAAAGTGCTACTTCTAAAGTTACCAGCCTTGCCAATTCTTTCTTTCTTTTTTTTTCCCCCACCGTTGTTGAAAATGCCCTGGAAAAAGAGTTTGGGTAAAACGGACTTATTGTAGTTAAGGTCCAATTATTTAGATGGAAAAATGAAAGTAGAGATTACTTTGGGAAAAGAGGGAAAGACAAACAGAACCTGAACTCCCAGTAATTCTAGAAAAAACTCCTAGGCGCGACCACTAAGTGAGATGAAAAGAAATCAGAGCTCCCTGTGAAAAGGCCTTTCTCTTTCAGCTAATGAAAATAGTCTTTCCAACAAGCTGCTGTAAGCCCTGAGCTTCCAGGACTGAGCTGCCTGCCTTTGCATCATTAACTCTAAGTCTGGGGAAAGTCAGGCCGAAGAGACCATTCGCTTCTACTCCGTGATGCGGAAGGTGGGTGAGCTAACGCCACCCAGTCATCAAGAATGGACGGGCGGTTCATGTCGTTGGTGGTTGTTTTGTTTTTCTCTGTTGAGCTTTCTTCGGAAAGACACATTCCCTGAAAAAAAAAAAAATCATAAAAAGCGGAAATTTGTTATTTATCTTAAGTCTCCAGACTTGGCATGTTAATGAAGGGCATTGAATTTGTTTCCCTATTAAAAGGGTAAATAGCGATTTCAACATCAGGGGGAATTAGAATCTTTCTCGGCTCCACTAATGACTTGACCTAGGAGGACGGCAACTGCAAGCCAACTCCAGCTGATTTTTTGCCTCAGACAGGTCTCTGCCGGTTCCTCTGTCACAGCCAGCACTGTTGAATTCATATGAGACAGGAGTCCTTTGATAATGCTTGCAGCTTTATAAAAAGTGATCAAGCCTCACCCCACGGAACCCCCTTTTCAAGATGACACTTTGGAAAACTGGCTGTCCTTCCTGAGGAGGCCCCCTGAATCTAAGGCACATTAAAACCCTGGACTGGCCCATTTGCTTGGCCTAATTCCCCAACACATGTACGAGGGCTCAGGGACATCGTGGTCTGGCCTCTGGTGCTCATGAAATGGGTCAACTGGCATTTCAGTCTGACATCTGTGCAGGGCACCGTGTGGACATGGCTGAACGGTAGACTTGGTGACGGGAAAATACAAAGCACATACAATTTAAAGCAAAAATGACTTACTGAACCCCAGTTCAATACGTTATCATGCTCGGATGAGTGCTGGGTGGAAGTAGCATATAAGGAAAAGCTGCCACGTCGTTTGCACACCTGCCTTGACTCCCAACGGCTTCTTCTTGCTTTCCGTAGCAAGATTAAACTCTACCGCCTTATCGTTGACCTCGATATCCCAGCTCCAGCTTTTGAGATCGTGAGTTCAAACTCCTACTCGCTACCACACTTGCAGCCCACTGGTCTCTCTACTGCTTAGTTGGCCTCACTACCACGGCTCTTGGCTATTCTGAAAACAACTAGGTTCTTTTTGCCGTTCGCCTGTGAATCTTCTTCTCGTCTCCATTTTCTTAACTTTCATGAATTATCAACTCCAACACTCTCTTGACTTGTTCCTTTATGTCCTTGCTCTATTCATCTTTTATGGGATCCACCAGAAAAACCCAAACCTGGTCTATCCATTTCTCCGCCTTCCCTACACCTACACCTGGTGCGGATGTTAGTGTGGGTGGAGCTCATGCAACACCCGTCTGGACTTTTCTCCCTTTTGTGCCTTTGTTTTACATAGAAAAGGCAAATACTCCCTTCCCTACGTTCTCTTGTGTCCACCCATTCCCTATGACACAGTTCCGGCCAGCGAGAAGGAACGGGAAAGTGTCTGCAGAAGCTACTGCAATTTTGGGGTTTTAAGATAATTGTCTATCTTTCATTTCCGGAGCAGCCATCTTTGCACCTTGAGCAGGAGTCACCATTCCTGCCCTCCCTGGGATGCAGAAGCTGCCCCGGGGGTCACCCCAAAACAGCTCATAGCACACGAAGACAAATCAATGGCTACTTCTTTACACTATCATAATTTAGCTTGTTGTTACCTGAAGAAGAAAACCACGGCTATTTCTGGGCCGTTGAATGAACTGTCCGGTAAATAAATAAATGTTCACTTGCTCAACTTGCTTTCACAAGAAAATTATGGACGCGAACTTCCGATGGGAGCTCAGTACTGCCCAACAATCCTGACCTTCTTTTTTCTTTCCTCTGCATCTTCTCCAGGTCTCCGGAGGCAAGATGTTAAATCTCCTTTCTGTTAACCTTGTCAGTCGATAATTTTCCTTCCTAATTTATAGAGCAAATACAAGCACCCATTCATCCATTCCCCACTATCTATCTTCTGTTGCCACCGTGCGGTCCTTCTCTGGTCCACCAGCCATGACTCTTGTCTTATTTGACTTAGCAAGACAATTGCCTAGTTCCTCGCTCCTTGTTCACACACGCTTCTGCCTTTTCTTTTTCAACTTAACTTCATTTTAATTATTTTTAAATATGTTATCATATTTTTTCCATTGCCACTTAGCTCCCTATACCCCCACCCCTCCTCATTGTCATTTTCCAGAATATTCCTCAAAGCCTCCCCCTTCTCTGCTGATTTCTATTAATGTCAGTATTTTCTGTAATGTTGGCATTTTCCAGGAGTCTGTTATAGGCCCTCTTATTTTCTCTCTTTCACTTAGGCTTTTCTCTGCTTCTGTATCTGAGTGTACAGAAAATCTCCCTGCAATGCCTTAGAAGCCTTTCAAAAGCATCAAGTCCAACTGCGACCTCCAATCTTCTTGGCCCCAGCCTCCTACGGTGTTTGTTAATTATCTCAGGGAAAGGTGTCAGCCTGTGTTCAGTTATTCATGCCAGAAACGTGGCATTTCTTATTCCTCTACCTTCCTCCAGCCTCACATGAACTTCATCATCTGGTCTGCTCAGTTCCAATGCCCACACATCTCAGGGCTCTGGACACCTTCCTCTGAGCTCAGATACTCTTCTAGACTCAGCCCTTATCATCTGTCTCCTGGTTTACTACGCTCATCTCTGACCTGGGCATCCTACCCTGGTCTGCCCCCTTCCACCTCATTCTTCACCGTCCACACAAAGTGATCTTCCTAAAACACAGCTTCATATTATCTCACGTAGGTCTACCCTCAACCCCAGCTCCCGCCTCCAGATTTGAACTGTGAAAGAGATTCTAGGCAGCTATACCTATGTTGTGTCTATGTCTCTGTTTTCATGTCTATAGCATGTCAATGCCTAAGTCTCTATGTCTATGTCTGTATGTGTAGATCTCTGTCTATGTCTCCATGTTGATATCTGTATCTAATCTATACCTCTATCTATTTCTATATCTAGTATATATACACCAACATCTATCAGCAGGCCTGATCATTTGCCTTTCACATTTTCATGGCTTTGAACTTAGGAAAACAGGAGGTTAGGCAGCAAGCAATGATACCCAATTTATCAAAAATGCCAACCTCAGTCACTTTCAAAGTGAGAAACTTCTAACTGAGCTGGAGTAAGAATAAAACGACATGACAGCATTTAAGCTGGAAGGTTTGGAGCTTCAGAGACGAGGCTTTATGGCTTCGCCCGTGTTCTATCATCTTCTGTTTGAGGCTATGCCCGGGGGGCTCCTTCGTTATGGTCTTCATTACAGTCTGTCACGAAGACCTTGAAACGGAGCACACTCGCTATGCTTTTAAATGACTACATTAAATATGTTCAATGACCCAAGGAAAGTGCTTAAGAATATCTGGAATAGGATGGAATTCATCTTTCACTTACGTAGTGTCATTTTTACCCTGTACGTGCTGTGTCACTCATCCTGGCACCAAGTCTTTGAATTTGGTGGCACTAGCCTTATTTTTATTTTTACAAGAAGTTGATGTTGTTGAGAGAGTAATTATTTTGTGTGTGTAAGGTCTCAACATTCAGGAATTCACACTTGCGTTTTCTGATTCAAATCCCTACTTTCTGTAGGATAAAAACAAGTTAGGCCGCATATTGTGTGCCAGATACATTTTCTAGTTTATCTTAATTAATTTTAAAATAATAGAATACCTGTTCCCCCATAATTAAAAGCCTCCTATTTCCCCTTCCTTGCCGACTTCTCCGTGGAATTATGCAAATCAGACAGCGCTAAAATGCCTTAATGACCTACGCGTAACTGTAAAAGCAAACACTTCTAGTTACTTGGCATATACTCATTCATTTACTTGATCATCCCAACAATGCTGAGAGGTCCTCACTTGCTACCCTCAGTGGGTCAGAAGGAAATGAGGGACTCAGTGAGGGGAGACCGACAGGGAGTTGGGGTGCCCCGCTGAAGAGTGACGGCCTCGGCCAAGGGACTGAGATGCTGGAGAGAAGAGACAGTGAATGGAAAGTAGGGAGAACAGGTGCCCACCTTTAATTAGAAACCCTCCAACCGCCATCCAAGGCCATGCCCTAAATTTGCTTCTCACCCTTTGCTCTAGTGAGGAACATTCTGTCCTCCAGAGAAAGAGGCCGTTTGTATTTTTATAGTTCAAATAAATTGGACTATAGCTTATACATTTCAAATAAGTCTGTTTTCAACAACTTTCTGAATCAGACAGTGAAGCTATTTCGGTATTGTTTTCTAAAACAGAGGGTAAAGTTAAGTTACCAGCGACATCTGTCTTCAGTCTTGATAGGTAAGCTTTCTGGCGATTGGGGGCCTCAGTTCTCATCAGCAAGCCAGCCCGGGAAAAGAAACAAGTTAGGGGCCTGGTCTTGTGGCCGGAGGTGAGGAGGAATGTGTGCGCTTCCACCATCGTCACAATGAAAACAAATACCGTCTGATGGGTGCCCGTGGCTATTTCAGGGCCCGTGATTCAGCGTGCTTAATCGGAATGCATCTTCTCGACCCAGGAGTCCACTCTGTGGAGGGCATGGGTGGCCAGGTGGTTACAGGTTTTCTGCTTATGAGTAATAATATTATTATTATTATTTAATAACAGTCTCCTAGTTGGTGCGAGCCAGGCAAATGGCTCATCATCAATCGCTTCCTCAAATATGAAAAGGAATACATTATGTTTAGTTTTAGTTATAGCTTTTATGTCTGCAGATTGTGTCTTGAAGGAATGAAATATATATACCCATTCCTTCATAATTAAATATATATATTCAGTTATTCTTGAATCTTGGCCATCACTGTTTCAATACCATCGTAACTCCATCTCGAAAAGTGATTTTGTTTGCTTAGGCCATAAAAACGTGCTCTCTTCAATGAATTTTACTAATCAAATCATGATTTTAGCTATGTTGCTGTTTTATTTCACATTACTCGATTTTTTTTTTCCTTTAAAAAGAACTTCTTGTTTACTCTTTTTGTTAAAAGGAAAGATTTCACATTCAAGACTTAATACTAAAGGTTTAGAATTTAACACAACATTCTGGCTTAAGAATGGAAATGCCTTCACTGAAGGGAAATTTTACTTTTAGGACTTACTTGGCCGGTATGCATAGGAACATGAGGACTAGCTAAATGGGAAAGTTTTCATCTAATTAGGGTTGAATTTGAAAAAAACTGCCAGAAGAATATATAAAGAGAAAGAATAACTAGGAAATGATGAAGAATCACAGATCTCTTGGGTGCTGCCTATCTAAGATATATTTTCATTAGTATTATTTTAGCCATACTGAGCTGCCCATTAAGAAGACATTTGCTAGGTAAAAAGGGGATACTGTCAGTGTTGAAATGACTAAGGATGTTGTTTTGTAGCTATTAATAAGAATAATGCTTTGGTCATATATTCTCACATGCGTATATCATGTAAATGCTGTGCCTAGAGGGCACGTGACCACCACAGACCTTATGCTCAACATGCTACTCCTTACCACACACAACGTGATTTATGTTTAGCTCATGTTGATGATTTTCCAGTTAGTGTAAATAGTCGAAATCTGGGGGTGTTTTTAGTTGTAATTTGAAAATTCACTTTAAAATGCTTTGCCTCTTGAGCTACATTTTAGCAGCATTGCATCAGGAAAAACCGTAACAACACGTAAATAAAACAAAACAAGGGGCAGAGAGAAGTCTGACCCAAAAATGCTGAACTCAGATGTCAAAGGCTGTTGGAGGATCCAAAGCAGAACTGGACAACTCTGTCCTCAAATAAAATCTCATGCAAATAAACCAAGTGCAAGGAAGGAGGGCCAGGCGAGGCCAGACAGAGCAATGTTTGCATTACGCGGATCGGTGCAGTGCAACATGCCCACATCGACTACCACATTCTCTTGCCCATGCTTGGCAGGCAGTCTGTCCATCTAGCCAGGAACTTGAGCTCCTACTTTTTGTCAACATTGGAAGTTTTTCTGCTGTATTCGAAAGGTAAATTTTGATTGATCAACCCCCTCCATAACATATTCCGTGATCAGTCATGATGACTAATACATCTTCCTTCTTTTTAAGTAGGTCCCGTGTAATTTGAAGGCATTCATAATCCATAAAAGGCTGAGAATGGTTCTACTGCCAGGCATTTCAAATCTTCTATGATCTCTGGCTGTACCTTTCCTAAGTAGAAATTACACTCAAGCGACTGATAGTGATGGAAAGGCCCAGGCTCTGCAGAGAAGGCGGTGGCTTCTGAGACAGAGAGGGCAGGCGAGGCCACAATGGGCGGGGAGGGTGGTGGGCTGGGAACTGTGACAAGAGGTCACTTCTCAGGACAGAGGCAGACTCCTCTCCCCACGGGAAATGCCAGCGTTTGCTCTCACGCCTTTCAACTCCTCGGATGGATCCACACGGATTGCTAGAGCCAACCCTGTACTTAAGTCACCGGATTGCAGGCGTTAATCACAGAGACAGATACCTAGACGGGCGCCCGATTAGTTACTGGGCACCCGAGCGGACGTGTAGGACTCACCATCACACGAATGCAGCCTGGTACTTCTCAACGTGCACAGTAAGACATTCCTAGCAGTTCGTAAGGCAGTTTTTGGGAGTCTGAGCGTCACCAAGTTCAACGTCTTCTGGGTATGAAAACTGAATCTCTTTTCAGGCTGACGAATGTCCTCTTGTGTTGTGTTGCTCCCACATGCATTTGACTCCCTTCCCTCAGGCCACCAGGTGTGGTACCTCCAGGAACAAACCCCACTCCACTTCTCCGCTCTCCGCAGTGAGACAGGGGGACTTGCCTGACATTCTGCAAAGGGAAACCAAGGCTACATCATGACATCCTTTCTCCCTGGTATAAAATGCCATTGTCAAATGTTTACCATATCAAACTTGTTAATCTTCCTTTCATTGTAGTTGGATTATTAGTTCAAGCCAATGTTCTTTTAAAAAGAGAGAGACCTTTTTAACATTGAAATATAATCTTCACTGAAGATCTCAGACTTGGGGCGTATTAGTCCATCTCGTCCCAGAGGAGAGACAACCAGCCTGTGCCTGGTTTGGCAGCATGAATTTTTCTATGTTGATTTTCTGGGGATCTTGAAGTATTCATTGGCCCAACACTCATCGTACTGATATTGTTGATATTTGCCACAGTGCATCTGGAAACAAAGAAGAGGCAGAAAACACTTTTTGAATCTCTTTCCAAAGTTTCTCTTTGTATATTTTTAACCTCTTACCCATAGTTATGGAAAGAGTACTAACTCCCTCAACGAGGCAAATTTCTAACTGCTGTTCCTGCTTCACTTGGTTTCAGACAGTTGATCCGAACCCAGTCAATAACACTGAGAAAAAAGGTATTCACCAAGATAAACTTGGAAAATTGTCAGTCTTTTTGTTTGTTTGTTTTTGTTTTTAATATATTTTATTTATTTTGCTATTACAGTTGTCTCAATTTTCCCTGAGATTCCTTTCAGCTAAATCATGGAAATATACATTTCCAGTTATGAAGGCTCCCAAACTGGGGCTACTTGGGAAAAGGAATGAATGCTATAGTAAACTTTATTATTGAAGTGTGAACATACCTAATCTCTACCTCAGCAGACTCTTAAATAGTTCAGGGGTTACTTTAGAACCACACAGGAAGTCAACAACAAGTTTTAAAAATAGCTAGAATACTATTCTACAAAATTATTTAAATCCTAGGGATTTTTATTTTTTACTTCAACTTAGTAGAAATAATTTCTACTCTGGGGACTGGCTGAGCACTGCAAGTGCCATTATTTCTGAAGGCTTCAACTTGTAAAACACATGTAAAGGAAAAACAGAGGGTCTTGAAAGAAGTAACACCTGTGCACAGCCTAAATGAATAAATAACTAGATAAATCTACTATTTAAGACGGAAAACTCCAAAAAGAATAAGTTATAGTCCCAGTTGCTTAAAATAAAGTTGAGTTGTATTATTGGAGAGGGGAGGATCTGACTCAAAAACCAAATTCATTTTTTACTATGGGTTTGGCACTGTCTCTAGGACAACTTTCACAAAAGCTGTCCATCTTAAAGCAAGAACAAACTGGTACTATCATCACATTGATGGGTAAACATAACCTCTTTAAGGTTCTTCAAATATTATGTTAAGTAGTTCTCTAATTGACCTTGGTTTAGACATGCCCTTGAACACATATTCTTTATCCATTTTTTAAGTCAAACGAACATTTGAAATTTTAGGCTTTCCTTCTAAATAACTTGCTCCATTGTCTAATGGTTTACTGTTGGTGTTGGAGGCAATTTCAGCCCCTCACATTCCCAGGAGCTTCCATTCTGTGCAAGTCATAGCATCTGTGACACACCCTCTAAATGTCAGGTGGGTCAGGCACTGACTTTTTAAACACTTGTAGTATTGTGGTAGAATCATTTCAAAATTAATGATTGAGGCTTATTAATTGCATCTTATAGATCTAAACTGAAATTGTCTTTTTTAATAATGTTATCAATCACACTTGGGGGGGGGGTATTAAGGAGGAAACTAAATCATGGAGTGGCCATATAATTTTTGCAGAGGACATTCCTCTGTGAAGAAATAAAGGAAAAAGTATTTGTAGCATATCTACTCTGTGCCAGGTACTATTAATTAATAGTTATTGCTTTCTAACTCTGCCTATCACCACTTGTAGTTGGCCTTTCAGGTCCACAATACCTTACATGAAATCCCTTGGCCTAAATATGTCTGAGAATTCTTAAGTCTTAAAGTTTTAGGGTCTGGGGTATCTCCTTGCAATCAATATTAATACTTCTTTCTTGAAGTGTATAGATAACTGCACATGGGAAAATAGATAAAAGCTATAAATAAATACGTGTCAGTTCAGCTCAGGTGTGCTGACAATGGGTAGGGGGGGCGCCAAGTTTTGTTACCAAATGAGAAAAAAAAATTAAGTGGTTTTCTGGTTCAGTATTGTGAATAAAGGATAGTGAACCTGTATTATCCTGATATTAGGAACAGGAATTTGGCACCTAGAGTGGTTGATACAAGTCATGGGAACAGAATCTAACCTCAGATCCATCTTGATCCAGAAATCTTTTTTATGGTTGCTGTCACGGAACCTAAATTAAAGATTTATGCATAAAGCTTCTTTAAGAATAATTAGAAAAGTGGGTTCACCACAGGACACTAAAAGTAAAGGCTTTCAAAGATTATCTGCCATTGAATCAGTATTTTAAATATTTTTGACCACCCATCACAAAACCACAGGGAAGTTTAGTTTTCCATGGATGGGAATTTAATATGTTCAGTACAAGGAAATCTCATGTTCTTGCCTTAACTCATCTAGTCTCAAATTAAAATGAACCCAAGCTGCTAATAAAAGGTTGCTTTGGCGCTGAAAGACTGACGCCAGGTTTGATTTGAGATTATTTTCATGGTCATCCATATGGACTGCTCATTACAGTTTATGTTGATACCTATTCCCAGCCGATGAGGGTCTCCCTTTCTCAGGCCTACAAGACAGTACAAGCTCTGAGAAGCACTAACGGGACACCCTCGGCACGGTGACAATGCAGTGAAGCCTGAACAAGGACAGCTGGCAGGAGGACTGTGAATACTCTGGGTGCTCTTCAGCCAGAGGGCTTTTAGAAAAACATGCTGTGATCCTGAAATCCCAGCTGCTGCGTGCTAAAACTTTTGGATGAAGTTGTCCTCTTTGGAAGGCCAAATGTAGTCCCATGTATTGCAACCAGCCAACGTTTTCTACCCTTACCGCACTACCCTGAGGTGAACTCCCCGTAATGACACCACAAACAAAGAAACACAGAGTAATTCCAGTGGAATGCTTTCAACTGGAAATAAATGACATATTAGGACTGTCTCCAATGAAAGCTGAGGAACAACTCATGCCTTAAGTTCTAAAAAAATGGTCTTTAAAAATCAATAAAATTTGTACTTCTTGCTGTCATCCTTAGTTAACAAGAAGCCTATTCTAAGATAATCAGCCCTTCATCACAAAAATGTACACTGTCATCAAATTCATTGAAGATTGGGCAAAATATTTTTTATTTCATCCATTAATTTGATTTAATAATTAGAAAAACAAGTTTAATTGACCATATCTAGGGATTCACTATCAAATTTTGGTCACTCAGGAAATAAAGCTGTTAAAAATGTAACCTAGTGGCCAATATTCCGAAAAGATGTGAAACATTTCAAAAGATGCCAAGTATATCCTGCCTATTTTCCTTTTTTATTCATAGAATAGGAAGTTACAATTAGAGACTATGCCACGTTAACCTAAAACTTAATTTATCTGAGAGAACTGTTAATGAAAAAAATAAGGAAGTAAATAATTTAGATTCTACTTTCAATCTCTTAAAAAAAATTTGCAATATACTTAACTGTTGGCGTAAAATGATAAATAACGCCTATGTATTTTGAGCATGAAAATCTCACAATGGGTTTGAAATGAAAATAAACAACCTTCTGCTTATATTGATGAGTCAAACTTCTAAAATGACACCATTCCTGAGATTCAGTGGAATTTTTCCTATTGCCAACATAATTGCTTTAGTCACAAATCTTTGGAAGCATTCTCTATGTAAACAATGTAATGGTACCCACACAATTCATAGCAAAATTTCCCTTTCACCCCTCTTCTAATAACTGGATCAATTTCTATCTCTAATGCTTTCTAAAAATGCCAAGTGTTCTCCAAAAAGTGGGTCAGTATATCTAACATAATGCATTCATGGCCACTTATCAATACTTATTTGAATACTTGTCACCTATTTAGAAACTTTTCTCCCTAAGTAATAATTCCATTTATAATATCACAAATTAGTACTTACCGTGAAGTTATTTCGTTGGTGTTACAGGTGCACACGGGACGGAGAGTGGCAAGTGGCAGTGGAGGGTATCAGGAGGATAAGTGGTGACGGACAGAGACTTGACTTGGGGTGGTGAACACACAATTCAGCGTACAGATGACATTTCATGGAATGGTGCACCTGAAACCTATATAATTTTGTTACCCAGTGTTTCCACAATAAATTCAGTAAGAAGGGAAAATAAATAAATGCATGATGTTGTATTAAAAGAAGAAAAAAGAGGAGAAGGAGAAAGAGATGGAGAAGGCCTTCTTCTGACTTGTGCTCTGTTGGGATCCACAGTGGGCTGGATGGTGCCCACCCACGTTGGTGAGTATAGACCTTTACCCAGTCCATGGAGTCAAGTGCTAATCTATTCGGGAAACATCTCACAGACACACCCAGAAGTCATATCTGGGCGTCCTTTAGCCTAGTTAAGTTGACACGTAAAATTAATCATCACAAGGTGTAAGAAAATAATTGGTTGAAAACATCTTTACATGAAAGACTGGTTGATTCTCGTAGACATGACAGAGGAATTCCGGCTCACTGCTGGGGTATTTCTGTCTGGGCCAGCAGGGTGAGAGTTTTATCACTTGTTACTTTGGTTCAGCAGGAGGAGGTGATGAAGCACCAGAGAACCTATTTACACTGTTCACAGTCTCACTCAAAAGAAACAGAAGATACAGCAGTCAGAAGGTCAATGTATTAATTTTTCAGGGGAAATTTATCAGAATAGATCCACTTGACCAATTACATTTCAGAACATCCTTTCCTTAATTGATGATTCTCCATAGCTCTAAATTAATTCACTCAGTTTCTCTATCACCATCAACTTTCTTAAGTGTGAACGACATTTTTTAATTCTTTATCAATAGCTGAAACCCTTGAAATGAGTCACACCTTGTGCTCATAAAATTCGCCAAACTCAAATTCTTCTTTCAAGCTTCATTGGCTCCTCAGCTGGGGCACATGGCTGTTGCGTAAGGTGGCTTCCACAGTTGTTGAAGTTTAATTTTAAATGATTTCTACCCTTGGCCTTCTCCTTCAGTTTAATTAAAAGAAATCAGAGATATGTTTGCCACAACTCCACTGTGTGTAGCAAATGACTATAACCTAACATGTCATTCTCACATGTGATGGAGTGGATGGAGCAATGAGCTGTGCATGGGAACACTGCATGTCTGGGCTCATTTTGTGTCTCAGTGTGTGTCAGGTGTGGGGCATATAACTCATCACATATCGGTCATATATAATGTATCCTATAGATCTGTTGTGGGGATCAAGTCATAGGAGAGAACCATCAACAAATGGTTTTTAAAATAATTTCTGTCCTTGCTGGGGTGCTTGATCAGTTGGGACATCATCCTGTACATCAAAAAGGCTGTGGGTTTGATCTCTGGTCCAGGCACATACCTAGGTTTGATCCCCTGTCAGGGCATGTATGGGAGGCAACTGTTTGATATTTCTCTTTCTCTGTCTCCCTTCCTCTTTGTCTAAAATCAATAAGTATATCCTCAGGTGGGGACTTAAAAAATAATTTAAAAAATTAAATGTAATCTCTGGGTCAACAAAAGATACTATGATAAAAGCACAAGAGGAAAACTTGATCTGAACACAGATCTGGATCTATGCCCACAGTCAACTTGTTCTCAATGCCCTGTGCCCCTCCCGGAAATGATAATCAGAGATAAAATTTTGACAATCAGACAAAGTCAGCCAGTTGTGCTCCTCAACGGGCCGTCACTTCACCAAAACATGAGACCAAGGAATTAGAGGTTTTCTTCTAATCATAAAATAGAGAGAATGAATAATTAGGAAATGATTTCAATGTCCTTGATGTAATTTATGAGCACTGTGTTAGTTTGCTAGAGCTGCTGAAACAAAACACCACAGACAGGGTGGCTTAAGCAAAAATGGATTTTCTTGCAGTCCTGGAGGCTGCAAGTCCAAGGTCAAGGTGTCTGCAGGTTCAGTTCCTCTTGAGGCCTCCACCTTTGGCGTGCAGATGGCTGTCTCCTGTGTTCTCACACAATCTTTCCTTTGTGCATGTGCATCCCCTGGCGTCTCTTCCTCATCATAGCATGCCCACCATATTTCATTAGACCAATATGGCCTTAAGACTTATTTAAACTTAATTACCTTTTCAAAGGCCCTACCTCCAGGCACAGTCACATTGGACACTAGAGATTCAACACGTGAAATTGGTGGGGACATGATTCCGTTCAAAACAAGGACCTCTTCCCATAACCATTGTCTAGAGGAAGATTGTCTGATGAAGGTGGGGCACTGCCAATACTGATCTTTGGGTAGCATCAGGGAAAGAGACGTCCTGTGACAGCCATGACGGTGAGAACTGGCTGGCAGAATCAGAATCGTTTAGGGTGCGTGAGTAAATGCATTTGAAATCCTAGCTCCACTTGCCTCGACCCATAAACTAACGACCAGTAAACGTAGTTCATGTCTTTTCAAGGAGTTGCAGATTGTAGAGGCAAGAGACACGGCACGCGAGGAGTTTGATGAGAAGCCGTAGAAAAACAAGCACACGTGCCACGTGTTTATTATGATAGAGTTTATTGTAAGTGAAACCATTGTCTAGCTTAGATGAAAGTAGTTTTCCAAGGGAAGGTCAAAGTATCCACGTGCAGTGTGGCATAACCTGGCAAAACTTTCCAGTCGACGAAGCCTGGGATTCCAAAGATGGTGCTTTTCCACAGAAAGGATCGGAAGTGGCTGCAGAAGCTGTCCGAGACTGCCCGCAGGAAGATCTGTAAGCTTAAACGGCTACAAACTGTTAGACGCCTTGGAACAGAAGGGAGAGAGGAAGAGACAGCCAGGCTGAGAGCCAAGAGACAGCGAGACCAGAGAGGGTTCCCAGCGGGAGCTAACCTGGGGAAGGTAGGGTGTCCCCGGGAACCAGACAAGTAACTGCCAGGAGAATAGAGGCACAATGATTACAGACACACAAAAAACACGCAAAACCTGTGAGTCCAAAGCCAAGCTGATGCATCAAGTGACTTTTCCATCTGATGTGCCTTTTTCTTAGTTTGACATGATGTTTTGCTTACGTGTTGCTGAATGTTATCTTTTCCATTTATCCAGGGAGCTTTATTTTCCAAAGATGTCCTCAGAGACCCATTGCCAGCAAGCCTGTTCCTCATTAGCTGGGGTAAACAGCAGTGTGCTACAGCCCAGCAGCAGATGAGCAGAATTCCCCGCTCCTCCGGGGGGCCCGGGGGCAGGACGCCATGCTGGGCCCCACCCCGGCGGTTTCAGGGCTCAGTTGGGCCCAGAGAGAATGTCGTTGGTCACTGACAGAGTTTTAAAAAGCACCTTGCATAACTCTCTGAGACACAAAGACAGACTCTGGGTTTGAACACTATCTTAAGTGGTTCTAAAATCTAAAAACCCATTTATGCCAAACGTACAGTGTGGAGTGACTATAAAGGTTTAACTCCTGTTCGGTAACCCTTGGCCGCCCACCAAGGGCAACACAGAGAATGTGAAGATGTCTAAGGCATTCTTAGGCCGTTTATAGTCTGGTGACTAACCTAATTTCTTGTAAAAAAATACATAAAACCCTTAGGAATCACTCTTTAATACTGTAGGAGTGCTTAGAAAATAAGGTTCAGTCAATCATAAATAGAAAAAGCTTCAGTTAAGCCAATTACAAAATAATAGGTATTTTTGAGTAGAAGTCAATAACGCTATCCCAGGACATAATTGAGAAAGTTTACAAACATGTTGATGAAAAGAGAGTAGTTGCACATATTTTTACTGTTGTAAAATATTTCCCTAAGGCCTTGGCTAGCAAAATTGGTCAACAAAAGCAAGGAAAAAAGCCACTCACACATGTGCAATCACACTGTTCTCCTGTCATGGAGGTAATTTCACTATTACGGTGGTCTCAGGCAGTGAGATGGAGAAATACAGACAAAAAACAATGTGGATAATTTACATGGAATTACTTGGGAGTGTAGAACCAGTAGAATATAATTTAGAATAGCTTATGTAGGTCTTGCTCTTTCTGATTTTGTACCTAACTGTTGCTGTAATATTACTCTAACCACAATAGTATGTACAGAATATTGATAATAAGTATGCAATGCAGTTCCTTTGGATATTAAATACATAGAAAAAATTTTCAAACAAATTTGTTTTCATGACTGACTCTGTTTAATATTAACCAGAAGTCTAGTCCCCAGATAATTTCACCAATATTCTGAGACCCCTCCACTTCAGGTATTAAAAGATAATATTGAACTAGTTCCAAAAGAGAAAATTTAATCTAAAAAATGCTATTCATTTCCCAAACAGCTCATTAATTGCTTAAGACTACATGCTATCCCTCCATATTCCTATGACATTGAACTTTGTCATTTTTATTACTATAATATAAATGGAATTTTAAACCAGTTATTTCCATCTTTATAAAACAAATTTTAAAAGGTGTTTACATTTACATTATATTTTTCTTGGTTATATATTTTCTTGGTAACAAAATACTATGTCCAAGTTCAAAATTTTACAAAGCATAAACTGTTTATTAAGGTTTCAATAAATTTTCTTGTAGCTAAAATACACATGCCTTTTGAGAGGATGGCAGGTGGAGGAAAAGAAACCACCTAGAACATGTTACACTAATTTTTGTAATCATTACTTTTTCTAGGGCTAGAGAAAATACATTATGAATCTACACTATTAATAGAATTCCACTTTAATCAGTGACAATTGTGTCTCTCCATAGACAGATATCTGCAGCATGTTTTGGCCGATGAGAGGGAAGAAGGTGGAGAAGTGGACATGAGAAAGGAAAGGTGAATGGAGAAGTCTGTGCCATTGGAAGAGCGTGGAGCAGAGTCAGTTTGGACATCAGGAGATCCGACCCCTTAGGAGTCACCGGGGGGCTGGGGGGGGGGCATGCTCAGAGGACTGCGGTGCAGGAGCTGCAGACAGTTGCCTGTGGGCTGCTGCTCAAGTGACGGTCCACTGGGAAGAGCCTCTGGACTGAGCCACCGGGGGATGACAGGGCCCCCCATGCTGCAGAAGGGGAGGTGCTGGGGAGAAGGCTGCAGGCACCTGCCTTCCATGAAGCTTTGTCAGGTGCTTCCATCAAAAGCTGGGGGAGAATCTGTCACCGAAAGAGAGGAGCCTTGAGGGAGGTAGGGCACAGAAGTAGCTAGTGCGACAGCGATCACAAAGGGCAGCTTTCGGGGGTCCAGATTTAGTAGTTTATGTGCCTGCACCTCATCAACGATCGGGTCATCCCGTGACGCTAATTCACTCAGGATTATTCAGATGTATTTCATCCTCACTCTCCACACTGACTCAAAGCAGAGCACGCGACTCTCACTGTCTTGAGTGTTAACAGAATGAGGTTTGGAAAAGCAGTTTGTTTCCTAAAAGTTATTAGCAGGAGAATGTAGAGGAGGATTCTGTGGGGGCGTTGGGCCCAGAAAACAGGGGGAATGCCTAAAAAAAAAGAGGGGGGGGGTGTTCTTTTGAGCAGTATGGTGTTTTTCAATGGATGTAAAATTCACCTAACTTAAATTCACCATTTGAACCATTTCATTTGTGTTTTCCTTCATTGTTCTTTTATTGTGTACATTTCAGGTACACAGCGTTACAAAACAACATCTGTGTACACCACCAAGTGATCACATTACAGATGTGGTTACCATCCAGCACCAGAGAGGTGACTCCCTTCCCTCGTTTGGTTTACTCTTCATTCAACTCCCTCCCGTGTGTCGCCACAAATCTGTTCTTTGTAGCTATGAGATTTTTATTTTTTATTTTATTCTTATTTTCTATCATTCATTGAATTTGTTGGGCTGACACCAGTTAAATAAAATTATGTAGGTGTCAGGTATACAATTCTACGATACATGGTCTGTATATTGCATTGCGTGTTCACCTCCCAAAATCAAGTCTCCTTCCAACACCATACAATGTAATTTCAATTCCAGAATTTCTATTTCGTCCCTTTTTAAAAATAATTTGTCTCTTCACTGACATTCTCTATTTGGTGGAACAGTGTTCTCCTTCAGCTCTCGGAACAAATTTAAAATAGGTGATTTAAAATCTTTCTGTATTAAGTTCAACAACTGGGCTCCGTCAAAGCAGTTTTTATTAATTGCATTTTTTCCCTGAGTATTGGCCATCCTTTCTGGTTTGTTTGTTTTTGTATGCCTTGTGTGCTTTCGTGAAAACTGGGCATTTCAAATATTATAATGTGGCCACTCTGGAAATCTCATTCTCTCCCTTCCCCAGGGTTCATTTTCTGCTAGTAATTATAGTTATTGCTTTTTGTTTAGTTATTTTTACAAGCTCGTTCTGTGTAGTCTGCATTCTTTGTCACGTTAGGCCCCTGAAGTCTCTCTTCTGTTAGCTTACACAGTGGTTTTAGACTCCCTCTGCGTGTGTATTGGGGGGACATGCCCCTAACAGTCAGAAAGGCAGCTGAAACTCAGCCTTCACCTTCCTTTCCAAGCTTGAAGATCAGCCCAAGGTGAGAGGTTGGGGCATTCTCCAGTAGGTCCTAAGTTAGTGCAAAGCTCAGCGCCTGAGCAGGGCCTTGGTGATCCCCAGGAACATGTCAGAGATGCCTGGAGTCCTTATTCCCCAAAGCACCCCATTTCCAGACTTTCCTCCTAAGCTCTTCGCTTGGTCTATTTGGCTTCAGCTTTCATCCGCTGTCCCTGTAAATGTTTTTGATAAGCATTACGTTTTAGGCAGCTCTCCTGGGAGCCACCGCACAAGTGGAAACACAAAAGCACACAAGCAAATAAACAAAATTCAACCCCAGTTCTTTCCTTTGCAAACGAGGTCCGTGAGGTTTCCTCTAGCACTGGCATCTGTGCTAGGAATGTGGGCTGTTGAAGGCCACCGCACGGTGGTGAGTAGGGACCGCCATCCTCTGTGCTCTTAATGAGGGTCGACCCTGTGTTCCTGGATGATGGCTGCAAGCTAGTGGGGAGATTCCAGGTCCCCTGACTGTTGATGCTGGTGGTTTTTGCTAGATGTTTGTCGCTTTCATGAAGGCAAGGACTTTCCCATTTTTCAGGGCACCATTTTCTCTGACATGCTCTAAGTAAAATCTCCACACATGCATCCATCAATCGAAGGTTTCTATGAGCCGTTAAGGTGTTTTTGTTGTTTTACTAACATCCTACGATTTGGTTTTTGTTTTTAGTCAAGAGAGAATGTTGAATTTTATGGGATACTTTCTAGAAAACAGCCATGCATAGAGCACTTTCCCTTTGTTCTAAAACAGCCATTGATACTAAAAGTTATTGAATAGGGCAGTGTTGCGATAGTTCCTATAGATAAAGGATCAGTGACTCTGTCACTAAGATCGTGAGCCTTACGACTATCAATACCACTTGGGGGAAGACCTTCACTTTGCAGCATTCAGCTTATCTTCACTTCTGAACACAATTCCTGTGACACTGATACATTCGAGCCTATTGTGCGGGTATCACTGAAGAGTCACTTTGAACTATGATTTTCTCCGTAAGAGACTCTCAGGCAAAGTGGGAGGTAAAGATGCCTTGGAAAAAGAGAGCTAAGTGTCTAGAACACAAGATTAGTTTTCCTCACTTGACCTTTATAAAGAGAATTAAGCGCAGATGTTTTAGCAGTGACAGCATTACAGATATCCACTTTTTCTCTGCCTTTAGACACTTGAGGGAAAAAAGCTACTGGGATTTCTGCTCTTTCCTAGTCTCGATACACACGTGGGAAGCGACCTAACGTGAATGTCGCTGGTTGGTCCAGAACCATGAACGCCCCCTGATTGTGGTCTGATGGAAATGCCCTAAGTTCGTTCTTAGAGCTATCAGATACATGCATCCTTGGGACGGCCTGCAGGTGACATGTTGCCCATTTCCTCCGGGTGCATACATGTGAAGAGCAAACTATCATGGTCATCTGGAGGGCAAGCACATCACATTCTCATCCTTTGCTGTTTGAATCGTCACAAAACCTGGGTATTGATGGCAAGCATGGTATTTCCAGGTGGAGGAACATTTCGGGGTAGTGATAAAACCATTGCTTCTTTAGCACCCCGGTGGCTGCTTCCAGAAACAAGGTGTAGTCCGTTTCCTTTGAGATAAGATCCTGTATCTAATTTCAGGATACTTATTTTAAATCAGTAAGAAAAATGAAACGTCTTCAGCTATCATTAAAAATAAATGTGAAAGAGAGAACAATTTAGAAAAAAAGAAAAATCCAATGTCAAACTTGATACTCAATTTCCTTGAAAAGAAGAGGTGTGCCTGCTTATAGATTATATAATGCAAAGTTTCCAAGCCCAGAGTATAACATTTTTCGGCAATCGCATGGAAAATGAACAATGTCGGCCAGTCAGTCACCCCTAAGGACGCAGTTGCTGACCGACCCACTCCCTGCGTGAGGAACCACCGAGGTTTACTGGGAACGCACAAGGCACCCTTGCGGCCCAGCAGGGGATGCCTGTGAAAGGAGAGACTGAGATCCCATCTCCAGTTTCCTTGAGGAAGTCCCAACCGCGATGAGCAGGCCACGAAGATCACTAAGATTCCTCCTGGGCCCTGAGAGCAAAAGGCTGAAACCAGACACAAGGCGCCAGGTCAGGGGTGAAGGTCAGGCAGTGCTGTCCGAGGTTAACTTCTTGCTCGTGGAGCCCTTAGCCAGGGAGAAAATGCACGAGGCGCAGTAAGGGGCAACAGCATCTGGAGAAATCAAACCCGAGCGGAGAGGTGAGGGCTGGAGGGTGAGCAGGGCTAGAAGGGCAGAGGCTGGAGCAGCTGAGTGCTCTGCAAACCGGCGCTGGCAGGACCCCAGCGGGAACCCAGGTACGTGGCTGCTGGAAACCAGGGTCCTACTCTTAGCGTGTGGCAGCGTCTGAGCACCTCTGGAGAGCAACAGTGTGGGGCAGGTCTCTCTGGGGTCTTCTAGGCGAGAGGCCAGAGGCCCCAGGCAAGGCCCCCATGCTGAGGGGGCACCACATTCTTAGTGGCAATTTTT
The DNA here is from genome assembly GCA_004026585.1 of Noctilio leporinus. Taxonomy (NCBI): domain Eukaryota; kingdom Metazoa; phylum Chordata; class Mammalia; order Chiroptera; family Noctilionidae; genus Noctilio; species Noctilio leporinus. The sequence goes on along the minus strand of PVIW01001904.1, from coordinate 141,188 downwards.
AGTTCTGCAAGACATTCGTGCTCTTTAGACCGTCCTTAGACCTGGCTCTTTGAACTTGTGCCATGTAGTGAGTGAGTAACTGCGAGTGGACAGACACAGGCGCTGAAGGGAGGAAGCACAGGGCTGGAGGGGCCCTGCCGTCCAGGTGGCCCAGGGCAGCGATGGGGGGCTGGTCACGTGGGTGGGGGGGCTGCAGAGAGGAGCACCAGGATTGCGGAAGGCTTCGGGGGCACAGCGCGTTCATCTGCGCGCAAAGCCCAAGGCGGGGTCCCAAGGGAGAACGAGCCAAGCGGAAGGGGTACCTTTAGCGGTGTGAAGCAAGGACTGAAACCCCGGGGCAGGCTGAAGCTCTGAAGGGCTACGCACCAGTTTGAGAGCCACCCAGCGGCAGGCAGAGGGAGAGGAAACCCTGGTGGGGAAGCCGGACGGCACGCACCCAGGGACCGTGGGGCCAACAGTGTACATCACTGATGCGTCGTGGCCGGGCCGGGCCAGTACTTAGCAATGGCCTCCACGGCAGGCAGAGGAAAGACAGAAACACCATCTGATGAAATATCCACAGCGACCGTAAGATACGAAGAGACCAGTTACCTCGGCCAACTGCGTGTTTTCCTAACAGTAAACCTGGTGAAAAATTCCTGCTGTGGTTCTTTAGAAAGAATGTACTGTGTGATGTTGTTTCTTAAGCCAAGAGGAAGTGAGTTTTTTAAAAAATCTGTAATGACACATCTACATCTCTGTACACATACACGGAACAGTCCCCAGAGTCAATCTTTCTGTCACCCTCTCCTGGCCCTACAAATAATTCTCTGATTGTCCAGATTTCCCTAGTGGCTGCTCTAGAGATTGTAATATGCACCTTTAAGTATACACAATTAATTGATTTAGTGTTAACATTGTGCTGCGATAGCATGATTATTCACATTTGGTATTTGTGCTGTTTATATGCTGCAACTATTCACATTGTAAACCCCTCAGTAAATTACAATTGCTGCTACATGTTAATTAATAAATAAATTATATATGCACGTGCTTATGTATTTTTAAATGTTTACTTACGTGTTGGGCTACAGACTACAATTCCGGTGATCTTCATTTCTTCCTTTGGATCCAAGTTCCTATGTGCTGTGCAATTTCCTTCCAGGCTCACAACCTTCTATTAGCATTTCTTGTGTAGGTCTGTTTCACTTTGTCCATCATGGGCCGACACTCCTCCAGGTTCTGTCTGGTTTCGGCAGCTCTCCCAGTGACTTCACATAGCTGGGGGTTTGCAGGGAGTTGGGGGAGGGGGCCAATTTCATAGTTGTTACCTGAATCAGGCCACCCAGCATTAGCACAAGCGGAAATCCCACTGTGTATGTTCTAACGCACTAACTGACAGCCCTTTGGGGTCATTAAGAAAACACTTTTTAGAACATTAAAATGTGCTAGATATTAACAAAGGCAAAGCTTACTTGAGTGATTTAATGTCATTAGCAGACAGGAGGCTGGGGAGAGTGGAGAGCTGGCTATGGAGAAGACGGCCACAGACATGCCGGCATGTTATCTGGTGGCTGATTAGGAGCTGTTGACCTGAGTTGAGGGAGAAACACAGGCAGACCTGGGTTTTTGAAGGACCAAGGGTACGGATGAGGAAATGTATAGAGTAGTGCCTCCGGCTGAAGAAAGCAAGCTGGGCTACCCCTGGACTTCATGTGCGTTTGGAGAGGAACCCAGGCAGGAGGGAGAATGGGGATGTGTGATCCCAACTGGGCAGGGGCCGAGTTTCAATAATCCTTGCAATAATCCCGGGGAAGTGTCAAAAGCTGAGTCCTATATATAACATGGATTAAGCCAGGAAACTCATATACGTTATATGCATAGAGAGAAAGAGAAAAAGCATTGGTACAAACCATGAAAATTAAGTTGAAAATCAGGGGAAACTTCTAGAATGCATCCGGAAGAAACAAACAGACAGAATAACTACAAGAAACGTTAACATATGAAAATAAAGGTACCACGCCTATATCTTCATATAAGAAGTTCTAAAAATACATGAGGGGAAACACAGTTTGTGCCAATTATTTGAAGACATCTAATTCATAATTTCAGATATGTCATGAACACAGACACACAAACATATATGAAAGCAGATCAAAGGAACCTGAAGTGTGCCAAAGAGATTACAAATAAGTCAGGACGGACACGTGATGGTGAAATGTAATAAACTCAAAGAGAAGGGAACATTCTAAGATGCTCTAACATGAAGTGGCAGATTTCCAGGTGAGAAGCATGGGATCAACATCCCTAAGGGGGCAACAGGGGCAGAATGTGAGCTCCTGGCCACCGGACTGCGGGGACTCCCAGTCTCTTGGGCTCCCGTGCCACCTCATTGGACAAGACAATGACCTTCTCCACAGCTCAGTTTCCTCCTTGGTATTGTACAGACCATAATTTCTGGGTCGTGAGACTGCTGGGAATTCTAAATGCACTAAAACACAGCCAGATACATAATAAGGACTATGCAACCATAAAGTAGAGTTGTCCTCCGATTTGTTGGTAGCAATGTTTGGTAGAGGAATATAATAAAATTTCCAAAGTGTTTGAGGGTATGTATAAAGGATAAATGGTCACAGAAAAAATACAATAAACAGAAATTTTCAAAGTGGTTAAGAAAAGACAGTCAATGATAGAATTTTCTACCGATTTGAATAGTCATTTAAATACAAGGTTGGAAAAAAACAGAGAAAAATATAATAAAGGTAAGGAAGAGATAAAGATGAATGTATCAGTATCTGTAAGTATTCATCATGCTCTATCCCGAATGTATGAGAGGCTGTGAAATGCCAGGCAACCTTTTAAAGCTCTTTATATGTATTAACTAATTTAGCATTCACTTCAACCCCAGTGGTGAAGCGAGGTTCACCAAAGTTCACCGGCGGTAGATCCGATAGGCCACCAGGAGCAAGCCTTCTCTGTGAGGTCTCTGCCTGTGAGGCAGCCTTAAACACAAACCATCTGTTCCTTGTGCCCCTCCGGAGCCTTTCCTCCAGGAAAGTTTGTTTACAGACCTTATCTCTGAGGACCAGTCCTCGAGTGTGGTTTCAGCAGAAGCAGAAACCTGTCTTTCTAAGGGGGTTTGACTTTGGTTACCTGTCCTGTTGTGGGCTGTTCTACATAAAACGCCAATTCATGGTGGAGTCCAGTTATGAATGAAACCCAATATTTCAAAACAATGGATGGGCATGAGCTGGTTAGCAGGCACAGGGAAATGTGTGCAAAACACAGAGTTTTACTGTTTCTTTTGGATGAATCACGCACATGCGGCTCCCAGCATTTGAGTCACAGCAGGCACTCAGGAAAGATGGAGAAAGCGGTGTTCAAGATGGAGTCCTTGACTCTCTCCCCACTGGTTAAGAGTCCTTGACTTTTCACTGCCTAAGAAATAACAATCATTGCTCAATGATCTAGAACCCTAAGCCTACATTCATGAAAAAAGAAATAGCTAGGAGGAAAAACAAAAACAAAACAAAACAAACATGCAGATCCAAGTGCGGCCACTGTCATCTAAGTCTAGTTCTGTAGGTTGTGGGAGGCTGTGGCCTTGACCTACAGCAGCCCCCTCAACACCCAGCCAAAGACCAGCCACTTGTAAAGGTGGCTTAAGAATCCCTCATTTTAAATCTCCTAAAGGAATGTCGATCCTGTTGTCAGAGTGAAACCTGCTGTCTTTTCAGCTGGGCCCCTGCATCTCCAGCTATTCTAGTGGTCACAATCACGCAAGAATTCCTCTCCATTGTGGTGTGTAGGCATTTTTAAAATGATGTCTTTTTCAGGTGACAGTCTCTGTGTTTTTAAAGGTCAGATGGAGGCTGCTTGGGGGAATACGAAGGAACTGGAACTGACGCCTGTTGGTGGTAAGATTGATTATGCGGCATCACCCCCACGTTGTGCTCCACCGTGTCTGCCCAAAGCGGGGCAGGGCCCAAAACTGGGAGGAAATATTGAATACGTAACCTTAAGGGGAGGCCTGTGACATGTCCTCATGGCGAAAACCAATGATGGCTCATCTGAGCTTTAAAATACCACCAACTTCCCCTGCTTTGCATGAGGATTGAGAGTGTTAGGGACAATAACATTTCTGACAAACCGCAAGGCTTTGCAACGTTCTCTGGTAACCAACCCCGCACACGGAGTGTCCGTGCTAGTGGAGGGAGCGGCTGGAATTCAAGTAAGGATTTTTGCCCCTGTCAGAACCATACCTGTCCAACAAACAGAAGCTTTGCTCCACCTCGAACACTAGCATCCGTTGATGAGGCTATTCAGACATCGCAGCAAGCTGTGAGTGCAGGACTGGGTCTGTAAGTGTCCACAGGTACCCTTGGCCTTGGTCCTTGTCCAGGCCCATCTGCACAGTCATGGGATTAACCTGGCGCAGGTGGAACACGCGCGGAGAGACATCCTCAGCCACCGTAGGACAATGTTCTCACCAATGCTGAGAAAAGACAGCAACCATTTGTCCTGCTTGGGGTTGGGAATTTTGTGTAAAATGCTTGCAAGCTCCTATTGAAGGCTTCTGGTGAAATGAAGTTGCCATTCGGAAGAGGCCAACGATCATCCTCACGTGATGTTTTTCCACAACCCCTTCAGGGGACCACAGCGGGGGTTGTACCCCAAAGGGCATGTCTCAGCGCGAGTCTCTGGAGTTCAAGGGTCGATGGGAACTGGAGCTCTGGATGCTTGACTGGGGCAGCTGCACGGATTCCCACTGCCTTCCCCCCCTTAGTTTCACTCCTCAAGGGTGCGAATACTTTCCATTCCAGTGCTTGATTGTAGGGTAAATCTCCTATTTCTGACGTGGGCCAGAGAGAGAACGTGAAGAGAAAGCTGTCGTCACATGTGCTCCAAGTTCTACACCCACGTGTTTTCCAGAATCGGTAAACCAATTCTATAGTCTCCTTCGTCTTGTTTATCAGGTGCCTGGTCTCCAAACCTGGTGTCTCATATTCCTAGTTATTTTAAAGTTCCCTGGTTTCATTATGGAACTTGGGGTCTCTCAAATCATACTCAGGGAATTCAGAGCTTTTTCCATTTAATTTTATTGGTTCATAATAACATAAATAAACGGATGTGTATTCGGAAACCCTAAATTACATGTTCTTAGAGCTATTGCAAATTGCTATCTACAATTCTGCCTATCCTGCACAGGCTTTGGAAAGTCTTTGAAAATCACTCTCAGCTCAGGCCATGATCAGAACTGAAATGTCACCACAAAAGTCTTGTTCTGATCTGGTTAACATTCAGAGTTTCTGGCTGCCTCGAAGGAATGGGGGTGAATCAGCAAGCATGTTGGGGCAGGGACAATAGAGGTCACAGTATGGAAGAGGAGGACTAGGAAGATAAAAGCTTTTGGGTGTAAGTTACGATGTGGGAAGATGTAAAAGACAGAGAGTCTTTCACATTTTTTCTTTGTCTCTTCCACAGAATATTTAGAAGCCAATTTGGAATCTGAATTTCTCTTGCAAGGTTTCTCAGCGCGATCGAAAAAGCACAGGTCAATGAATGTCTGCAATTTTACCCCCTTTTCGTTCTAAGGTAATTCTCAAATGAACAATGTTGTTCTTATGAAAACTTTCCCACAATGGCCACCAAAATTCTAAACTATCTTTGGTAAATTATGCCATTTAGAAAGAGTCCTGTGTATTAGTGTGTAATTACATGGAAGAGGCATAGATCTGGCCTGCGGGAGACACAAACTTGGGTTTGGTCCCAGAAATACATGGCCGTCTGGTGACAGCAGGTCAAGTCAGTGGTTGGTTCACCTTCTGGTCTGGGCTCCCCGCCTAACAGCAAGGCAGGCCCCTAAGGGGAACCCTGAATGATCTGATGTGCTTGGTATAAGAGTTGGGCATGAACTTCCCACTATTAATGATCAACACAATAATGCGGAAAAGAACAGTGACAGAAAGCAGCATTGCTAGTAGCAAGGCAGCTTCCCACCAGACACGCATTTTCCATCCAATCAAGGAAGCCAGAGATTCCTAAAAGGGGTGCTTAGGAGACAAAATGTAGCATTTGGAAGTTTGATAAAAAAGACATCAGCACTGAGACCTAATGCAAGACTCACCCCCATCACTGAGGGCCTCAGAGGTCCTCCCTTTTCTGAATTGACAAGTCTTGGCTTCAGCAGCAAGGAAGGGGTCCTTGGGGTCTCGGTGGGTGGCAGGTGGTTCAACTCCCCCAAATATCACTGGAAGATCTTTTCATAGACAAAAGTGACAGTTAGCAGAACTCACTGCTGGAAGGGGGAACATTATGACGGTCTCAGAGGAGGTAAGTCGGGATTAGAATAATTGTAGGACTTTGGGGTCTGGACTCAAGTCGGTTCAGGTGGGCCTTTCCCAGTAGGGAACTGAGTAGGGCTGGGCCAAGTGCACGGCGCAGTAGTCTAGGACCGGTTTCCTCAGTCTGTGGGGGTTTGGGTAAGTTATCTGCTATTGATAAGCAGGCCTTTCGCTAGAGTAAGTGCATTGTCTTCCATATATTGATTTGCTGGTATTTCCCGAAGCAACCAGTAGATTTAATGACTACTTTTCAGTCTTCCATTTCCTGGGCTAATGTTTCCTAGAAGGCCCCACTCAATTGCATCAACGCAAGTCTATTTTTTATCTAAGTCTTGTTCAGTTTCTACCTGCATTTCCCTTAGTTCAAAAAAAATAGCAGTAGTAGGAACATCACATTTTTTAGAAGAACGAGAGTCTGGACATGCTTACCGCTGTATTTCAGGTAATCAAATACCTATTTTTGACACATTTTGATCTGATGATTTTGCAGTCTTCATACATTGCAAGGCCCAGGGAATGTCTGAAATCCTCAACATGGGTGCCTATGACAACTCCGGAGACCAATCAAACCAGAGTCACTAATGATGCACTCAAGAGTGTGTGTGTGTGTGTGTGTGTTTCAATTACAGTTGATATTTGATATTGAAATTCTATATTATACATGTATTAGTTTCAGGTATACAGCATAATGGCTAGACATTTACGCAACTTATGACGTGATCCTACGATAAGTCTAGTGCCCTCCTGGACACTATACAAAGTTATTACAATATTATTGACTATATTCCCTATGCTGTATTTTAGATCCCCCTGTGACTACTGTGAAACTGCCAATTTGTACTTCTTAGCCCCCGGAAATCTCCTTTCTGTACTCCAAGGGCAATCAAAGTGGAAAAACACTGAAACAGGGAATGGTTAAAAAGAAACACCAGGGAGGTGGGAGGGGGTAGGAGGAGGCAAAGAAGGGGAGCAGTTTAGTCAAGAAACTAGTATGAAAAAACATGGACATGGACAACAAGTGGGATTGACTTTGTGGGGAATGGGTGGGTGGGGAAGGGGACAGAGGGGAGGAAAAAGGGGATGGATGTAATACAACAACAATAAAATTTTAAAAAATGTTTTGGAAATGAAATGATACTTTTAGGTAGCTTTCATTAAAGTAAACTCGCTTAAAAAGCCTAAAAAAGAGAGAGAGAGAGAGAGAGAGAAAGAAACGCCAGCTTCTACTTAAATCCTTCCCCAGTCTTTAGCTCGTTTTTAGCCATATTAAAGACGAATATGGCAGATTGATCAATGAGGCATAGAGCAGGCCAGCCGAGGAAGAACCCAGTGGCAGGGTCCACCCCGCAACACATTTCAGCGGGCTCTGATCAGGGCTGGGGCGGGGGGGGGGGGGGGGGGGGGTTCCTCTAAGGGGAAAGATTTCATAAAGAAAAGGCAACGCTCGCGTCTCGGGCACAGCCAACCAAGGTCACGCACGCAGGGTAAGGCGGACGCGACCAGCCGGCGGTGCACGTGAAAAGCCCTCCGGGACGAGGTCGGCTGATCGGACGCTGGACGCGAGTGGACACTGGGATCGGCGGGCAGAGAATCGCGTGGGTCCGCGGCTGCGCGTCTGCGGGCACAAGGAGACCCTTCGTGCGCGGGGGACTGTCCCGCTGTGAACCGCGTGCTGCAGGAAGAGCGGGTGAAAACGAGATTATGGCGGAGGATCGAACTTGGGAGTGGCCCTAAAGAGGGGCAGGGGTATTTCCCTGGGGGGAAAGGAGCCCATTTTCCCAAGCTATGGATGTTCAGGTAGATGTATCATGCCGAGCCCAGAAGTCAAAAGCCATGCAGGCATGGAAGGCTTTCCAGCTAGGCCATCAAGGAAGGGAACGGGCCTTGCGCGCCCAGGGGGCCGGGTCCCTGGAGGTCGTCAGGCCTTCCAGCCCCCGGTGTGTGCGGGAGGGGAGTTTCAGTTGGATGGAGTTCCATCGGGTTAAGGACGTCACCTCTCCATCTGGAATGTTAACATGACCTGCGATTCTAAAAGTAGCTCAGTAGTGAACGGGAGCCCCCTCCCAACTCCGGTCGCGCGTCGGGTCCCCTCTGCGCAGCAGCGCAGCTCGCGCCACGTGGCCCTGGGCGACGTCCCTCAGGCAAGGCTGTCACTCTGCTGCAGTGACTTCCTCCAATGTGTGGACCACATGTCCCGCTTCCTCATTTAACCCTAACTTCTCGAAGAAAGTGGCCCGGTGTCCCCGTGCTGTGTCTGGAGAGTTGGGCCCGAAGTCGGGGTTCCCGGGAGGTCCGGGGCTCGCGTCCCCACCGCCCCCAGGGGACTCGGCCGTTCCAGCGTCACCCACTTCACGCGGCTACCAGACCGAGGAGGGGCCGCGACTGGTTCCCGAGGCCCCGCGGGGTCCTCGCCTTCGCGACGACTTTTTCCGGGGCGACCTTTCGGCGCTATTCCCAAGCTTCGAGCTGGGCGCGGAGGCCCGGCGGGCGCGAGTCGGGCAGGCGCCCCGGCCGCCCGGACAAAGGGGCCGCGTCCCGCCGCTGCCACCGCGCCCCGCGGGGACGCGTCGCCCCGAGGATGGGCCCGCCGTCCGCCGGAGCCCGACGGGCCTGGAGCCCGGGGAAGGGAGGGGGGCCGGAGGGGCCGAGGAGCGGTGGGAGGTGGGACGGCGGGGCGGGAGGGAGCGCGCCGGGGAGAGCGCAGGGCCGGGCGGCCGCCGCACGCTCCCTCCCGCGGCCGCTCTGGCGCGTAGGCGCCGGCGGAGGGCGCGGCGGCCATGCCCTGCCCGTGCCCGCCCCGCCGCCCCGCCGCCCCGCCGCCCCGCCGCCCCGCCGCCCCGCCGCCCCGCCGCCCCGCCGCCCCGCCGCCCCGCCGCCCCGCCGCCCCGCGCGCTCGGCCCCGCCGCCCCGCGCCCGCCGCCCGCCCGCCCGGCGCGCTCCGCTCCTGGGAAGGGCGGGGAGGAGGGGACGCGAGCCCCGGGGGGCCGGGGGGGCCGAGCGACGCGGAGGGGGTTTCGGCCTGGCCCCCCTCCTTGCAAAAGGCACCAGCAGCCCCGCGGGCCGAGCCGTCCGCCCTCGCCCGGCCTCACCTCGCCGGCCCCGAGCGCGCGCGGAGCTCGGATGTCCGGTTTCCTGTGAGGCCGGTACCTGACGCGTCGCCCTCCCGCGCTGGCTGGGGCGGCGCCCGCGACGTCGCGCAGGCGGCCGGCGCTCGCCCTCGGGGTCGGCGCGGGCTCTCGGGCGGGCGCAGGGCGAGCGGCGAGCCGCGCCGGGCCGGTCCACCATGCGCCGGCTGCGCGCCCTGTGCCTGGCGTGCGCCCTGCTCGCCGCCGCGCTGCTCCCGGGGCCCAGCCACGCGCCCGCCGCCGCCGCCGACGCGGCGCTCGGCTTCTCGGACGCGGAGCCGGAGGAGGGCGAGACCCAGGTGGGTGCGGGTCGCGCGCTCGGGCCGCGCTGCGGGGCCGGGGGGCCGGGGGCGCGTCCCCCGCCGAGCGTGTGTCACCCCGGGCCCCTTGCAGCCCAAGTTTCCGAGCGGACTGCAGGGTCCTGGGAGGAAAGTTTCCTCCCGTTTTCACAGAAGCTTGTTACCAAGTGGGGAAGCCAGTGACGCGAGCGCAGGGCCCCGAGACCCGGCGGGGGACAGAGGTCGCGGAACCTGGGTGCGATCGGTCCCCGCGCGGCGCCCTGCGGGTCTCGAACCCGTGCAGGCAGCGCGCGTCCGGGGAACCGGGTCCCCGGGGGTCCCGTGGCTCTTTTCTCCCCTCCAGGTGGGGGGCCACGCGGTGCTGGGACCGGGACCGGGACCCCCGCCTCCCCCGGCGGCGGCCACGCACAGCCCCGCGCGGCGAGCGCTCGGCGGGGTGCGCGGCGGGGCAGGAAAACAGGAACTCGGTGGCCGCGCTCGAGCGCCGAGTTCGGGCTCCAGCGTCACTGGGGGGACAGTCAGACTGCAGATGCCACGGGAGCCCAGCAGACCGCCACCAGGCGTGACTTGTCAACTTAACTGCCTCCGCATTTCTGAGATCTGATCATAAAATCCCGAGAAGTAAGGTTCTTTTGTGTTTTGTTTTGTTTTGTTTTTTTCCTTTTGTTTTTATCCTGCGTGTCTCTCTCGGCCTCGGAAATGTTTCCAGGAGACTTTGCGGACGATCTGATGTGCAAAGGGGAGGTGTGTGTTTTTGCTTCTGCCTTGCGTCTCTGACAGAGAGTACATTTCCCTAAAAATTGCAGACCTGACTTAGGGACTTCAGTTCTTGAAGTCCCAAGCTCCTGTGTGTAGGGCATGTTCTGGGCAGTCTCCCTGCCAGGACCCCGTCCCCTGCTGGGACCTGGACTGCATGGCCTTCCTCCAACTGATTGATGACACGAGAAGCTGTCAACTTGGAGTTGGCGGTCTTGATGAACACGGACTGCGTGCGCATGAAAAGGAAAAGGAAAATTGCCCTTGCAGTTATAGTTTGAAATGCATTTGAAGGCTGAGAAGAGTTAGTTTTTAAAAACCGGACTACTTTGCCTTGAACATCATTTTGGGGAAGAGTTTTCAAATAGCAGAATACGGAGATCAAGGGGAACCCTTTGGAGTAGGAAAAAAGTATGCATTCAGTTGAAGAACAGAATGCACGATATGAATTGTAAAATAATTTTCACGCACAGTTACACAGGTATATATATAACTGTTGTCATGAGAATGTCTTCCTTGTCCTTAAATGCCACCAGCACGGAGCATGGGACCCACTGACACTTCACTTTCTGTGTCGGCCAAGTCAAACTATTGAAAGCATTGCCTAGGAGGGGTAGCTCACTTTCCTTTACAAGAAGAAAGTGTGAAGTAGGAGGTAAAATGAGAAGTCTTTCCTGATAAGCCCAGGGCCCTAATGAGAACCGCCCATTGTTGGGACAACCCTGAATGGAAGTGCACATGTGTGTGTGTGCCTGCGTGTCTGCTTGTGTGTGCACATGCGTCCATGTATGAGAGAGAGAGACAGATGGGAAGGGGTGCGGTTGGATGATACAAGTCCTTTTATTTTTAAGTTTCAACATTGTTTGCGTGGGGGATGTAATCAAGTTTTCCTTCTGTCATGAAAATACACATTTTTGTTTGCTTTTCATGTTTTACTGGCCTTTTATCTTCTGTGTGGTGACCATGGGTGGGTTGATACTCTGTACGGGGCGCGGACTCTTTTCCACGTGATCAAGCGTCACTCGACGTCTCCTGAGTTCCTAGACCACAGGGCAGTGTGTTCTTTGCCGCCCCCAAGTGCCCCTGGCGGCTGAGAAGGGCCCTGTGGCAGGTTGTCACCAGTTCCCTCAAGGAACCTGCAGCCAATGAGGTCCAGACTTCATGACTCACCCTAGTGGCCTAACTGTCTCCAGGTTTACTCTAGAGAGGAGCTGATGGTTCCTTGTCTGTGATCTTCATAAGCCCAAAGAACAGATTTCAGAAGGTAAATAGGAGACCCTAAATATACATAATCGCCAATAATGGCAACATTTTGGTCATTTACACTAAGAAAGCTGTTTCTTAATATTAAAAAAAATTCCAGAACAACTTCCAAGCTGTGAACCAAGGTTCGCCAGCCAGTCCTGCACCCCACCACCAAAAGCCACCCAAGAAAATTGGAGGTAAAATCACGAATGGAAATAAGATATCCTTGGTCCTCCACCCACTTATATCTGGATTTATTAGGTGCCTCTTTCTCGTTATCTGCGGTTGTATGACTTCCTCAAAAATCCTCAGGGGTCTTCTGAAGGACATTAATGCAACCTATTCAGTATTGGAAAAGTGAGGCAAGCCAAGTGTTGCCTGTTATATAGTTAAAATTAGCTGAGCGTAAGGGGGAAAAGAGAAAATAGTTAAAATTATCATCACTCTAAGGAAAGCTGTAAACCTTAGGAAAAGTACCAGATTGCTTTGTTCAATCATTTGCAAACATGAGATCACCTAGGGCTGGTTTATAACAACAACAAAAAGGAAGAATTACATCATACAAAATATACTTGCAGAGCTTTTATTATCTTTAAAGTGGGTTGGACCGGGAGCAGAAATACCTGGATCCTTGCACGTTTTTGCAGCAGTCAGCGCAAGGGAAGCGTATTTTACATTGCGGATGCCTGAGATTTACGATCTGTGTGTACTGACGGAATAATCGATCGAGAAATGTTATCGAATAAACAAATGTAACATTTTCTGTTTTACCCAAAACACTTCAAACATCCCTACGTGTATAGTTTAAATGCAAAAGAAGTAGATCAGCTTAATATTAATAACATTAATTGCTTTAATGAGAATAGCTATTTTTAGTTCCCATAATCAAGACACGTGTAATTTATGGTGTTTATCATAAAAAAGCTTCATCATAATGACCACCGGCTTGCAACATGCCAGATTTTCTTCCTCCATTGTTTACAATTCTGCATTCTTTTATACTTGTTTTGTTTTTTATTTACTGTTTCAAATTCATCAGTGGTGATGTTTTTCGAAATACCATCTGTGCGCTAACGGCAGCAGAATTCCTTAGAGACTTTGAATTTTTTTTTAATCTGACATCTATCAAGTCTCTGGGCTTGAGTTCAGGCATATACCATTTTAACTACCATCCTAAGTCATCCTCTTGCACAGCGACAGTTTAAGACTCACCAATTTGTGGTACATAACAATGATTAGTTTCATTGGCTTTATCACCTTCATTACATAGTTGCTGAGTTTGAGGAGGAAGCTACTAGGCACGAGGCATCTGAAGAACATAGCCATGTTTTCTGTCTTCAAGAAGCTCACCATTCAGGTAGAATTAAGCGTCTCTAGCACACAGCTCCTGAGAGGCACCAGAGAAATGGTACCAGAGCATCGTATGTGCCCTGAAGGTTGTGTGAGAGTCACCGGCGAGGCCTCGTTGGTCTGAGGACCTTGGCATAAGGGAGAACGTGAGTTGTAGGAACCCCTTTCACGTTGTGGATGGGAGAGAAGGCGAGAAGGCAGACAGGTCTGAGGGTTCTACAGGGTGAGAGTGAAGGCTCCTAAGTAAGAATGAGTTTGTGGAGATGGCTGAGGTCACACTGTATATGGCCATTTCAGGACTCTGACCACAGTGCTGCGGATCATGGTGGGTTGGGTATATGTGATCTGGGCCCCTGAAGGATGTAGTTAGTGAGGAGGCTATTGAAGTCATGTGTAGGGTTGATCGGTGGTCAGGACTTTGGGGTGGGGCATGGTCTTGTTAGGAGCAGCAGTAATTGTCTAGAAGGGAAATGGTGAGTAACTGAAGAGCAGCAGGTACCAGGAAAATAGAAAAGCTATTAGAGGAAAAACCATAGGAAGAACATGGGAGTGGGAGACATCAACCTTGACCTCAGTGTTGTGGTCATAGGACAATGCTGGGCCTCCTTGTGGGGTTACAGCATTTCAAAGAAGACACTTGGAGGGATGGTGGGTGATGAGGGCATCATCCCATAAACCACTTCACGTTTGACTAAACTAAGGAGACTTTGGAGAAGCAAAGTAAGCTTTGCAAATTTCCATCTCATTCAAGGAAAATAATTGTCCAGGATCAACTGGACTGAAGCTGCGTAATATGGCAGAGTATTTCAGTGTTTGACAAGAATGACTACAATCCCTAAAGGAAAATTAACCGTGTGCACACCCCATCACCTGGTGTTGCAAATGAGAAGGTAGCGCTATTGGAGTCCAATAGGCCACGAACGTGGCTGTGATGCTCAGCCAGTCCCTCGCAGCCGCCCTGAGCTTGTTCCGGACCCAGGACGTGTCTGACGGACTTCAGATCCCATACTTCTTGGTAGCTACCAGCCGTCAGCCTTCCGCAGGGAGCTTCGCCATCAGAGAAACACGCAGTGTTAGAGGAAGAGGAAACCCTGAAGGCTGCTCCTCTGTTCAGCTCACTCCGTCGGTTCCTGTGAGAGGCTGAGTTTGACCCCCAGCAGCAATTCCTGAGGGGATCAGAGACGGTGTCACCGAAGGGTTGGGCTCCCCCCACCCCCTGCCCCAACGTGTCTGATGCAGGTCCACCGCTGTCACGTCGGACATTTTCTTTAGAGGGTGGGATTAGGTGCTCTGTCAGCCTCCTGTCCTCGAATGATGGCTGACCCCAGTACAATGCTGGGGACTGATGGCTTTGGACCTGCAGAGCTCAGTTCCCCTTTACTTTGGTTTCTGCTTCTTTGTTGTCTGGGAACGGTGAGCACCGGCCCGGCAGCCATTGGTTCATGAGATGGTTAGTGTCAACACTGCTGTAAGGGACCAGCTTGTTACTGGTCACGGTGGCCTGTCAGTGGGTGCCTATTCGTGCCCTTTTTGGTGACCTGAGCAGCGTGGTGGCGTGGCAGAGCTCTGGGGAGCCCCAGAGGGTGCCCTGACCTCTGTGTTGTTGGCAACCTGGGATGCGGTTCCCCAGTTCTCGCCTGGACCCCTGGGGACTCAAGAGCCAGTGTGAGAGGGACGTGTGTTCCTGGGCTCCTGCCCTGTCCTGTCTGGCTGCTGCAGGGGACTCCCCAGGGCCAGGTCACCCCTAGGCTTCGCCCCTGTGGCTAACTCTCCCCGTAAGTGGCGACTCCGGCGTGTGTTGCAGCACGCGGGCCGAACGGGAATTCTTGCCGAGGAGGCAGCACTTCTGAGTTGCACGGATGGAACGGCGGTGAGTGACGTGTACCTGCGCGCAGCGACCTTCGCAGACAATTGCACCTGGAAAGAGCAGGGGTGAGCGGGCAGAGGCGCCACCCCTCCCCTGCCTTCCAAGTTCTGTTGTTCCGCCTCCCCGGACGGCAGCCACCCGGGGAGGGACCTGCTGCACGCACCCCCGTCGCCACGCACGGATTTGTCACGTGTGAGTCGTGGGTGGAAGAATCACTGACACGTTGGCAGTCATGTAGCCAAGAGCTTGAAGCAGTGAGAGAGCACAGTTCTTTCGATTGACAACGTCATTCCAAAATGCACCTACGTGTTTGAGATCTGTCTGTGTAGCTGCTGCTTCTAAAATCAGCTCGCAGACACTATCCGGTGGTTTCTCTCGTCCGCTGATGGACCTTTCGCAGAGTCTGTAGAGATTGGAGCGGAGGTTGTTCTCTGTTTGCTTCGGGGCATCTCCACCACACAGTCTATCAAGTGGGTGCCTTCAAATTGCCGTAAAACACGGTGGACCTGTGCCACTCCCCTGTGCCACTCCCCTGTGCCATTCCCCTGTGCCGCCCGTGCCCCGTGGCTTCCCTGGTTAGGAGCAACTTGCGATCCCCTTTCTGCAGCTCGACATTCTTGAGCTCCTTCTGCCAAAGTGTTTGGCGCCGTGACCCTGCTCTTTAGAGCCTGTATGTATGTCCCACGTTTGAATGTTTGTCAACTTCATTGCGGACATAGTACAGTAGGTGTTGCTGCCCCTGCTGGGAGTGTTGAGTAGACACGAGTCTCCTGCACGCTTCTGGGACGTGAAGTTCCTACAGGCTCAGGCGTGGTGGCCTCTGGGAAAGGCCATCTCAGTCCTCAGTCACTTGGTTCCCTGGACCGCCTGGAAGCCACGTCGAGGGACCTCAGAAGGAGATCATGTGGCTGCTGACTTCCCCCTTACCCATTGGTACCTGGTTTATGTACTTTTAAGTCCAAATTCTCCCATTTGATTCACTCCCTTGCAGGAGTATTCTAATTAGCTCCCACCAGCAGTGGCTTCATACTGGGCAGGAAATGACAGCGCAGGGAGTGGCTGAGAAAATGCAGAGGGAAGGACTCCTCTCTCTAACGAGGGTACCATCTTTTCTGAGGAACAAGAAATGAGCTCATTAAAATACCCGAAAGGAGCCGGCCTGTGAATCCCCCGGCATCCGGGGTTTTGTAACAGTGGTTGGTGGGAGTGGGGGCTGGTGTTGGCAGTGAGACCATGTCATGTGCACTGGGACAATCAAGAAGCTGCTGGTCACACAAGCTAGGGACAGAGAGCCTTTTGGAAGCCACCACGTCCTCGGAGTCCAGAGGAGGTGACGTTGGTGCTGTCAGGGGTGCTGGGGACCTGGAAGCAGCACTTTGGGGACACCGAGGGGACACTGGGGAAGAATTGCAAGCAGGATGAACTCCGGGCTTGGGGTGAAAACATGGAAATTCTTCACTGCAGTGTGGGAAGGGGCTGCGTCTGGCCTCCTGGCGCAGAGGTGCCTGAACAAGCAGGTTAGAAGCGGGTCACAGCATCGCTGAGGCCACTTGAGCTGTTGGCTTCCCTGCCGTGTCTGCAGGGATGGGTGCTGTGCTGGGGTGGTGCCCATGTGTGGCTCTGGAGCCCCCCCAGGACCCTGACCTCTGACAGGGACAGTGGCAGCCTCTTCTGACCCATGTAAACACCCATTGCCGACTGTCCAGAAATAGTTATGAAGTATATCGATGACAGGTGTCCTTGCTACTTCACCTCACATTCCCAACAGCAGTTATATTCTGATACACTCACACACAGACACATTCCCACACACACTAACACTCACACATACATACACACAGACATACTCACACACACACGGTCATACACACAAGCACACTAACACTCATGCACACACGTTCACACTCACACTCCTAAACACTAACACACTCAAAACACTCCTACACACTCACACATACTCATACACGTTTGCAACTAACAGTCATACACAGGTAAACTCATGCACACTGATAAATACGACAACATTTATACACATTCACACCCACCCCTTCACAATAATACACTCACAAACGTACACTAACACTCATATACATTCACACACACAGACACAGTCACACTTCTTAATGATTCTTCAAACAGCCAACCTGGACTTCTGTATTGGCCTAGCTAAATATTTTTAGGCAATCTACTAATGACATTTCTTTATCAAGAAAATAGCAGAGGCCCCAGGACTATGATGGTGATGGGGGTCGGGGGTTCGCATTGGAGGTGTCTGATTGGCATGTAATCGATTGTAAAAGGACTGTTGCCGCCTCTCACTCAGAGTTTCTTGGAAGTGGCCGGTTAGGATCACATACCAGAGGTGCGGTTGTTTTAACCACTGGGGTTTACTTGACTCCAGTGCTGTCGCCTCCACACAATATCTTTCCCTCTTTCCCCTTGCATCTGTTGTGGGTGTTTCGTTACTTTATCCTCTTCCAAGTTTACGTTTTGAAAAATGGAACACTTATTTAGGTTCATGTTTGCTTATGGGTCGTGTAATTTATGACTTTCCCCCCAAAGACAAACTATTTTTGTCTGAGAACCCAATTTTAGCCTGGGGATGATCATGATTCATTGTTTGTTCTCTTTGAATCCTGGGTCTTTCTTTTCATTTCGATGTCTGTCTGTGCCAATGTAGAATGTCTTCAAGGCCCAGTTGTTCATGAGTCATGAGCATCACCCTTCATATTGGGCAATTTGAAGCTGCTTTATAATAATTTTTGTGCAAATGTTTTTCCTCCTATCCATGGGCAGCAGATGAGCCCCACTCTGTAGGAGACCAGTTCTGTTCTCCTTTAGAAGACGCACCTTTGTGCTCCGGCCGCAGGAGCGTAGCATGTGTCTATCACTGCAACCTGCATACCTGACCCCTCGGCCAGGGAGTCAGTGAGGAAACTACATAAAATCAGTGTGACAGATGGGAGCCGTACTGACCTGACTGGGCAGGCTCCCCTGTGACCTTGAACTGTGGCTGCCTCAAGGTGCCTTGAGAACCCTCTAGCTTCCTCCAGCAGAAAACACCTGAAATCCACGCTCTGCCGTGCTCTTGACTTTGATTCCAGCTTTGTCCTGGCTCTGTGAAGTGCCTGCTATGTTGTTGGGGAGGGGCGCACATACACCTC
Source organism: Noctilio leporinus (assembly GCA_004026585.1). Taxonomy (NCBI): domain Eukaryota; kingdom Metazoa; phylum Chordata; class Mammalia; order Chiroptera; family Noctilionidae; genus Noctilio; species Noctilio leporinus. The sequence continues at coordinate 123,059 of PVIW01001904.1, read as the reverse complement.
GTGTATCTCAGATGCTAGTTCTACCTACTTGGGGTTGGATGTGGGTCCCCCCCCCACACCCAGGTACTGACTTAAGCTAATGTAAATGTGAATTCAAAAAAAATTATTTTTATTGTTCTATTACAGTTGTCCCATGTTCCCCCCCATTGCTCTCCCCAGCCCCCCTCCCCCTCATGACTTTCTGCTCAAAAGTTGAAATGGTAGCTTGTAAACCAAGACACTTCTGAGCGCAGATGAAATCTGAATTGCTCGGAGGAACACCATGCAGTGCCCCACATACTGTGTGTTGCATGTGAATATTAACTACTTGCTCAGTGAGTGGGTTCTCCCTGAGTTTTCATAGGTATCTCTGTAAAATGCCATTAGCTGAACTTGAAGGAGTTCTACTGAAAAATGTATGTGTGTAAGACGTTTCCATTCTTGCTACAGTGTCACCCAGATATCCTACATGTGGTTTCCCTCCGTGTCCCTGTGGGTCCTACATGTGGTTTCCCTCCGTGTCCCTGTGGGTTTCCTTCAAGACCTCATGGTGCACAGCGGTCGGGAGCGGCATGATTTCGCTGGTAGCATGTTCACACTCAGACTCTTCCAGACCAGTTTCTGGTTTTCCGAGCCTGAACTGTGATGATGTTTGTTCATTAAATGCTAATGAAACAGGACGTTGAGAAGGTGTGTCCTTAGGCTTGCGGACATGGGTGTTTGGGGGCAGATGGAGTGTCCTGCAGCAGGGGGTTGACACGCGGTCACGTTTCATTATCAAAACTTGACTGGTAATGAAGAGATGAATATAGTTTACGAGAGTCTTCGTAGGTCTTTAGTTTTCAGCAACCTCAACCTGCAACTCGCTCTGAGGGCCAGATGACAACGTTGTTCAATTGGGTCCGTCGTGCTTGAATCACCACTTGATTAGAATGGGCGTCGTAGTGATACCTACTTGGGGATTGCTGACTTTCACTGTTGGAGGAAGGGTTATTTAGCCCCGGGCGTCTTCCCTTCCGTAGCAGTCTTTTCGAGAAGAGAGCCCTTGACTTGTTTTTTCCGAACTGTCCTTTTTCTTGACTTTTGGCCTTGTCTGTCTTGCTTCCAATTACAAACGTGAGCAAGTACCAGTAGAGAGTCTGTAATTCCCAGTTGGTTGAGTTATCCGAGTCTACCAGCAACACTACGAGGCCTGTCCCGAAAGCAGCAGCCAGGCGAACGGTTTTAAGTCTATTGACATGGGCTGGATACTTTCTGGACAGGCCTCCTATGTTGACCCAGGGAAACGGAACTGGGCACAACAGGGCCATCGGTGTCCAGAAAGTCGTGTGGCCCTCCGATCGCTGGTTGCTGTTTTCTTATTTATGTATTCTTCTGATGGAAGTTGGGTGTTTTGGTGATTATAATTGCAGGCAAAAATAAATAAACTATTACTAGGAAAAAATGACTTAAGCTAAACTTCTATAGCTCATGTTTATTACTTGATGGTGACTATCCCCCCAGAATGTTAACCATCCTTACGGAGAAGTCCCTAAAGTATCAAGCCAACGTGTCACAATGATGAAAACCGTTTGTGCTCAGTACTTTCAGACAGACTTCGCGTACATTGACATCCCGTATTGGACAGAGGATTAGGAAAGAGTTCTCTGGGTGTTAGAAAATCACACCTGAGATCACCTCTAAACGTGCCACTGCTGTGTACGCCACAGACTGTGGGCCCAGCCGTCTGTGTTTAAATAGACACATTTAATTCCTAATTCCTGTTTGCACATGAGGGTGACACAGGCAGGTTCTAAAAGCCCAGAGCCAAGCACAGAGTTTGAATAGCCCAGGTGTTTCATTATTCATCAACCTGTACGAAGATAAAGAAGTGTTTTCTTGTTTGCACATTTATTTCCTGTTAGTCCTGAGACTTCTGACTTTCCCTGTCAGTCGTGTGGAAACTCTTCCTGTCCATCCTCTCTAGTTACCGATCTCGAAACAATTCGAGTTGCTCAGGGATCACACCGAAGTGTCCCCACGGTTCACAGCAAAAAGGGACAAAGGGTGTAGTTTTCCTAATAACCAGAACTTGTACTTATTTAAAATGTGGCTACTTTTTAAAGTGGTTACAAAATATAAACAAAGGATTTTAAAAGCTCCCATCAGCCAGCAAAGAATGCTGGATATAAGGATTATATTCAACGTGTAGATTAAAGTATTTTAACTCTAGGGCGATGGATTAAGCACACACGTAGAAAGGCACGCCATATTCACCGGCCGGCATTAATAACTACAACCACTTTAGTCTGCATAAGTCGAAAAGCATTCTTTTGATAAATGTAATTTGTTTTTAATTAGAAGGGATTTCCTGATGTCCACACAAGAAAATAAAACAGAAAGAAAAGCAGTACCTTATCAGAAAAGTAACATTTTTTTCATAAATCCCCGGCTCCTCCAGGGTGGGTGGAAGGGGTGAGAAGTTGCTACCCATGTGAAAACATGTACCACAGGCTTTAGTTTGTTCCAGCTTCTGTGGGACCGTGTACCTGGTCCCTTTCAACCTAGTCAAGGATGTGCTGTGTCTAACCTCAGGAGCTCAGTTATTCTTCAAAGGTAGCCGTCGAGGGGGCACTGTGATGGAAATCGACCATTCCAAAGATGACAATGTACTCGATACTCTTTTTACTCTGTTTGGAAAGTCTGCACCAAAAGTTGATTCCGTCCTGCCTTCTCAGGGAAATACCCTACTCAGATCACTGGAGTAGCATGCCAGGTTTCAAAGGACACTTCGTGTGTCGCCAAATATATACACCTGCTGAAAATATTGAGAAAAGCACTCTAGTGACTCATGTCTTAAACTGTTTGCCCAATAACAGTGTTGGTAATATGAGGATCTGATCTTTGCTTTGGCTTTCACTTGTCGGGTCTGAAAAGAGACTCAGTAAGAGTAGCCAAATGTGCTTCGTGGGTTTAGAAAAGATTTGGGCTAATATAAAATAATTTTTTAAAAGCCTATTAATTTTAAGCAATAACATTGATTCAAGTCTTAGGTAGCTTGGAAGGGATGTTAACCTACGTTTTGTTAGTGTAACTTTTTTTAAATGTTCAGTTTAATGGGAAAAAGAGCATAAGGTCCAGATACCATTGGAAGTTTGTATATTTAACGTACTTGAATTTTGTTCTTCACAATTACTGGTTTCATGATCATGTAGAACAAGCAGATATGTTAAAGTAGACTTTATTGATGATGCTGTTACAGTTGTCTCTAATTCCTTCCCCTTTGCTGCCCTCCACCCAATCCCTTCATTCCCTCCTGTGGCCCCACCCACCCTTACTTCATGGCCACGGGTTGTGTATATAAGTTCTCTGATTTCACTCTTTCCTCTATTACTTTTCCCCTTACCTACCTTGTACCCACCAGTATGCTTCCTAATCCCCGCACCATTTCCCCATTTCTCCCCTCCCCCCTCCCAGCTGATAACCCTCCCAACAGTCCCCATACCTATGATTCCGGCCCCATTCTGGTGGTTTGCTTGGTTTCTTTTTGTTCTCATTTTTATTTATTAGGTTCTGTTGTTGATAGTTGTGAGTTTGTTGTCTTTTTAATGTTCATAATTTTTATCCTATTTTTCTTAAATAAGTCCCTTTAACGTTTCATATAATAAGGGCTTGTGAAGATGCGCTTCTTTAGCTTTACCTTGTCTGGGAAGCACTTTGTCTACCTTTCCATTCTGATGATGGCATTGCTGGGCTGAGTATTCTTGGTTTTAGGTCCTTGCTTTCATCACTTTGCTAGTCCCTTTTTGCCTACAGTTTCTTTTGAGAAATCAGCTGATACTCTTATAGGAACCCCTTTGTAGGTAACTCTCTCCTTTTCTCTTGCTGCTTTTAAGAGTCTCTTCATCTTTAATCGTTGGCATTTTAATTATGATGTGTCTTGGTGTGCTCCAATTTGGATCTAGCTTGCTTGGGACTCTCTGTGCTTCCTGGGCTTGTATGTCTATTTCCCTTGCCAAATCTGGGAAGTTTTCCTTCATTATTTTTTCACATAAGTTTTCAATTTCTTGCTCCTTCTCTCCTTCTGGCACCACATGATTCAGATGTTGGTATGCTTAAAATCATCCCAGAAGTTCCAAAGCCTCTCCTCATTTTTTTCAATTCTTGTTTCCAGTTTCTGTGCTGGTTGGTTGGTTCATTTCTTCTTTATGTTCCAAATCGTTGATTTGAACCCTGTTGTCCTTCCCTTCACCGTTGGTTTTGTATGTATTTTCCTTTGTTGCATCTGGCATAGCCCTCTTTTCCTTCCTTCTGTTTGCTATGTTTAAGTACATGTGCCAAGTCTGTGAGCATCTGTATCACCAGCGTTTAAACTGTGTGTCTGTCAAGCTGGCTATTTCTTTGTTGCTTAGTTTGGCCACTGGATTCCTGATCTGACCTCCTTTTGAGCTATATTTCTCTGTCTCCTAAGTTTGACAGGCTCCTGTGTCTTAGGTAGACCTGTCACACCTGTTATGCTGTAAGGGGTGGAGCCTTAGGTATTGGTCATTGTGGGGTGACCTGTTTCACCACATTTTGGCGATGCATGGGGCTAGGTCTGCGGGGCAACAGTGCTGCTTGCTGAGCACTCGCCCCTTTTCCAGGCCCTTCTCCCACTTCCCGGTTGGGGTTGGCGCTTCTCCAGCTGTTGCCCTGGTTGTGGTCCCCAGAGTGGGTGGGTCTGTGGATGTTCTAAGACCGTGGGGGCCTCTAAACAAATGGACTCTGCCGAGAGACCGGCAGTTTGTTTCTCTACCCCAACCCCCACTGGTTTTCACAGTCAAAAGCAATGAGGCTTTTTTACACAGCCCGCCCGGGGCGCTGCAGCCGTGAGCCGTGATGTCTGGTCTGGTGCTGGGGGCACTCAGCATGTGTCCCTACAGTGACGGCCAACTGCAGCCCGCACCTACAGTCTGTTCTCCAAGTCACACAGGACAATCAGATATTTTTTAAGTTGCTTTATAGGAATGGGTTTTATTGCTGTCTCTTTAGTATGGGTTACCAAAACATAGTATTTTCAGGGAGCACAGGGGCCCACAGTGGATTCCCAGATAGTGCCATCATGACTTCTTCTGTTTTATTTTATTGTCAGAAAGCATCGATTGTTGAAGTAGCATGAACTTTGGGGCCGGAACTGGATTTGAATTTAGCCCTGGGCCTTAGGAACCATGTGATCTTACTATTTCTGAGTCACTTTTCTGTAATCGGGCAACACAGTGTACATCTTACAACATCATAAGAGAGTGCACTTAAAACACTGCTCATGTTGGCCACCAGTTCCCAGTCGGGGCCTGTCCAAATGACTTCATCCATCACTGTGGTCCACATATTTACCTTTGGCGTCCTTAATCAGGCTTGTGTGCCACCACTCAAGTCAAAAACAGTATCTCCAGTTCCTCTGAGTGTCGAATATTGCGTGCTCCTTAAAGTATTTTGTTGAGTTTTTCACTTTATATGAGGATAATCAGAATGATGTTTACACATTCCTTTGCAATTTGCTGTATTCATTTGACATCAAGTTGCTGCGATTCATCCAATGTTGCTCTGCTGTAGCTGTGTAGCTCCTTCAAGTTCTCCTCTTTTCAGTGTAAGATTGCCTTATAAATGTATTCCCCGCAGACATATCTCCTGTGGATGAAAATGGCCTGCTTTTGGATATTTCACTTGGGGCTCATTTTCCTTGGAGCTGTGGCCCCAGTTGCACGTCCGTAGGCATCCAGGGTCATGGCTACAGGGTGAAATTATTGTATTTTCTTACTCATGTGTTATTGACCCTTCCAGCAGTTTCAGGACAATTCCATAGAAGATCATTAATCATAACACGATTTTTTCCAAAACTTTTCACTCGCTTTTATTAGACCAATAACAGGAAAACAGAACTTTTTCACTTTATGTGACTAATCGCCTTAAATTCCTGGCAGCCTTGCCCTTGCCCACTGGGCCAGACATTTGGCGTCCAGAGCCTTTAGATGAACTTTGAGTGGTTCGCCATGTGTGGAACAGCCTTCGGGACACCCTGAGTGGACGAATGACATCCTCTCGGAGATTGGTGCTGTGCGGAGCTGCCCCAACATGGCGCTGGCTCAGTTCTTTAAAAATTAAGTAATTCTTTGTATTGGGATCAGCAGATTACTAACGAATGGCATGTTCCTGGGAGGATAAATAGGGCTTTTTCAAACCCTGCACGTAGGGGGAAAACGGCCCGAGAAGTGATGACGTCATTGAGCGTTTGACAGAGCAGCTTTAGGTGGTACGAAGTTCTGGATGAGACTTGTGAGGGGAGGTGGGTAAAAACGGGAGACAGTAGGAGCTTGGGGTGGAGTAAAGCGCTGGTTACATTTTCTTCTGCCCGCTGCTCTAGGGACACTCTGGGCACTTGGCTGGTAAACAGTTATGTGTAAACATAAAAACATCGGAAGACGTTTTAGCTACTCTTAATTGAGTCAGATTATATCCTCTAGCCACTAAAAGGTGATTTTGCCTGGAGAAATTGTTTATTCTTCAGGGGGTGGTGGCTATTAGAGGACAGGGTATTGCTTACTAACCTAGTTGAAGTGTGTGCATCAAATTAATTGAAAATAGCCTTTATTTTGAATTGTTTCTCTAAATATAGAAAAATTTTGTAATTCTCATCAGTGACTTTTTTTAAAGGAGAAACATATTTTAAAGTATTGTAACATTACCACGAGAGCTTATCATTCATTGCTCTATATCTTCCCAAGCTGTCTTCAGAGAAAATAAGATCATGCTTAAAATATTATTTTCTTGCTCACTTTTAAAATGTTATATTCTTGCCCTGGCTGGTGGCACAGTGGGTAAGGTGCTGGCCTGAGAACCTAATGGTTGCTGGTTCGATTCCCAGCCAGGCCATAAAATCAGGTTGCAAGCCAGGTCTCCAGTCAGGTCCATAGCTGGAGGCAGGTGAAAGGCAACCACACGTGGATGTCTCTCTCCCTCTCTGCCTCCCTCCCTACCCCTCTTTCTGAAAATAATAAATAAAGTCTTTTTTAAAAAATAAAGAAAAGGATCCTGACTTATTCTTGAGAATGCAATTGTAATGACTCATTGCCTCATTTATATTTATTTACTTGTGACCTTGCTATTAGCTATTTTCATTTCTGTGGCAATAGCTATTTCTTTGCACATTTCCTCTAGTAATTTGGAAGGCCTTCTTCAATGATGTTTACCCTTTAAGTTTAAAAAAAAATATTTTAATCTGGTTCATTGTTACAGTGCCAATAATGAAATTTATTGCCCTAACAAATATGATAAAATATTTGCTGCATTGCTTCGCCCCAAAAGACATGTTCAGTTTTGGTGACCTAATTGGAGACTCAAGACTTGAAACTGTTTTAAGTTATCATTTTTACAGTTTATAATTTCAGGCAAATTACAGTTTCACAACCATGTTATTGCACAAGTATTTTATGCACATAAATTTATACACATAAAACTCACATGCAGTTTACCTGTGAGTGCATTTTAAGGCATGTCATACATGTATTTATAACCCCATTGACATGTATTTAGACTCAGTTCTCTGTGAAATATTTCTGAGCTCCATGTGAAATTTTTGTAAGTTCTTTCAATTCACTTTTGGGTCTGTGGAACGATGTCTTTCAAACAAACATTAAAAACTGTAGGCATATGTGGGATTAATTTTGGAATTATGTGTTTGAATCCTCACATGTTTGAGTATATTATTCTTTTCTCGTTGATTCACACACTAACTGCAAAATAACTTAAAGTAGAACTCAGGGTGCATTGCCCACTCCCATTTCTACCTCCCCACTGAGAACAATGGCCCAAAGCTCTATAAACATTCTTTAATTGCGCTTTGGTATTTATGCTACAGAATAGAAGTCTAAAAATAGAACTGTGTCTGAATCTTGCACAGTTCCTCTAAATTCTGAAAGAACTTGCAAGGCTTATCATTTACATCACTGATTTTTTTTTTCACATGGTGCTTCTTCAGCCTTCGGGAATTAAGTAGTCTAGACTTACCTCAATTTTAACTTTCCTCATTTATCTTTTGCTGCTTGCCTCCTTTTTCTGTGGAATTTTAAATTAGATCTTGTGTTGTGCCTTACTTGATAAAAAGAAGTCATTTATTTTAACTTTCACAGTGAATTTTTGAGACTTGTAGTCTTACATAGCTGATACATTTGTTTTCTCTGACCCCTGTTCTTATAAATGAATGAAGTGGCTTTGTTAGAGGTTATGTGAGGGCCTATTCGGACATTTTATGTCCAAAATGAAGCCAAGAGGGTTGTGAATTCTTTCAGCTGCATGTCTCTTGTTTAATGCAATTGAAATTCCCTCTGTATACGTCTAGCTGCATCAAAGAGAATCTTGGAGGACTGGACATAGAAATATGCACTCAAGTCACTATATATGTTATGTGTAAGATTGTACAGTGAAAATAAAACGTAGCAAAAAACCAGATATTGATATAATGGGCTGTTTGAATATGCCACTCTTTTTAAAATAATGTTCAGAATATCCTAATGGTTAGATTTTCCCACCATATCTCTTTTTTCTCCCCTAAATGAAGTGGCTGAACCCCCAAAATGCCAGGTCTAAGAAGTCTTTCCAAAGAGCAGCCTATTCAAATTATTTCTAAATAAAATAAATTGAAAATGTACCTCAGTGATTTTAAACTTCAACAAGCAGTATACTTTAATCATTGGGTTTCTACCTCAGGAGGATGTTATTTTAGCTTTTGGTGTCTTTTTGAAGTGTTGCAGTTCAGTTGCGACTTTTCTCTGTTTTTTCTTTTCGGGGGGAGGACGATAATTTTCATAACAATGAAATTATTATCCTTCTAGAGGGAGTTGGTTCGTGCTGTAGAAAGTCTCCTCATCCTGTCAAAGGGAACCTCTTCTTGTGTGCCTAAAAGGTAATTCCGGAGCAGTGGACGTGATGATGACTGACCTTGGCTCTGCAGCCACTGGGCCTGGATGGCCGTGGGAAGAGCTGACAGGAGCTGGGAAGTCTGACACGTGCACTCAGGATGAAATGCATGGAGAAACCAGGGGTCCATTTTGGGAATGGCCGTGTGATAGTGTGAGAGCAGAAAGAGGTTGGAACTTGAAAACCGAAAGAGGACAGAGATGGAGAGGAATAAAGTTTGGTGCCTGTGATGCAGGGCAGGCGGTGGACATCATAGGAAAGCTTCAGGTTTGGGCTACAAGACATAAACATATGCACCTGCTAATTAATGGCCAGGGGTGGAAGGGGAGCCCATTTTCTGGGGACAGGTTACCCAAAGCAAGACGAAACAGCAAGTCCAGACGGGTGCCTATTTGGGAAGCTAGTAACTAATGTACTTTACATCCTTGGTGACACGGATCAAGATTGATAACCACATTTAATTCAACTTTAGTCAGTCAGAAGGAGGTTTCCTAGTACCAGCTGCCAAGGCTGAAAGGATGGGCATGTCCCGGCACCCGAGGTGTCCGGTGTGATTAATGGTTGGTGCTTATTCATCTAAATGTGAATTCGCTACTGGGAAGGAAGTTTAACTGCTGGGTATTTATTTAGTCTTTCAGATCAGCCTGATAACTGAAGTGCAGCATCTCCGAATGATGAAGAAGAAACTTTAATAAGAAAAACTTAGTCAGGCTTATTTATCTTCTAAAAATGAGGTCTCCGATCTATGATAATGGATCTTTTTTTCCTTCTATTAATAACTCTTATTTGAGAATATATTTTCTCATTCTGATGGGATGAAATGTAAATCACTTACTTGCCCCTAGAGGTTAAAAACAAAGAGAGGTTTTGCCCATAATCAGATGATCGGCAAAGGTATGTTACTGAATGAATGAGTAATTTACAAAAGATAACGCCAAGACATAGAATACATAATGTATGAGCTGCAGACAATGTCCCATGACATTATGCTTTCACTTGTTTGGAAATTAAAGAAAAAGCAATATATTAAATATAATGAATCACAGTTCCTGAAAAAATACTGAATCTATAAATAGGTTGATTTTCAGCTAGATTAAAGAGGACTGTTGCTGTTTAAACATAGGAATAATTATAGAAGAATGAGATGTATAAAAAAGAAAATAAACCCAGATAGAAGGAGGACCTGATGAGCCAGGGAATGTGGCAGCTCCTAGAAGCTGGAAGGGACAGACGGGTTTTATTCTAGAGCCTAAAAGGAAGTGAGCCCTGCCAACCCCTGGCTTTCAGCTCGGTAAGAACACTTTGGCCTTTTTACCTCCAGAACAGTAAGACGATATATCTGCATTGTTTTATGCAGCTGAGGTTGGGGTAATTTCCTCCAGCAGCCACTGGAAACTGGTAGCTGTAATAAAACCACCAGACCTTCCATCCAACACATGGACGTCAGGTCACCCAAGTGCAGACATGTTGACCTGCACTGTATTTCATGGCCGTTGTCACCGTGTAGGCGTTCAGATACTCCTGACGATATTCCCTGCGAAGGATGCTACACCCTCGTGACTCGTTTTATTTTATACCTGCCAGCGTGTGCGTCTGATCATCTTATTCCCCTTCCCCCGTCTCGTCTGTGCCCCGTGCAGCCTCACCGTCCGACAACCATCAGTTTGTTCTCTGGGTCTGTGAGACCGTTTCTGTCCCGTTTGGTTTGTTCATCAGCTCTGTTTATTTTTACAGTTCCCCGTAACAGATCATACGGTTATTTGTCTTTCTCTGATTTACTTCACTTAGCCTAACCCCCTCTAGGTCCACCCATGTTGTCGCCAATGGCTGGAATCATTACGTTGTATACCTGGAACCAATATCATATGATATGTCAGATTTACTTTTAATACGCTCACAACACCAAACAGAAAATCGTAGCAATTTTCCAACATGCGTACATGGCGATGGACTTGGGAAAGAATTCGGGATTTGAGAATGCAGAACTGGTCTGGGATTCTGCCTAATTGCTCCCCGTGTGATCTCCGTCATTGTTTGATTTCTCCTAGCTTAAAGCTCATCCCCTGGAACGTGGTGACAGGGCTGTCCCCTTGTTTCTCCCAGGAGTGTGGTGGCAGGGGCAGTTCCGAGAAGGCTGCGACCGAGGACGTGCAGTCCTTCTTAGCGTTGTCAGCAAGTGGCATTTATTCGCTAACACCTGGAAATCAAAACCCAAAAGATGTAAATGAGGCCTCACCGTTCCCTGAGGTGTCGGAACGAAATGGGCAGGTGGCAATGACCTTCACAGCGAAGCGGTCGTAGTTCTGCCTTAAAAGGTTGGGTGTGAACGGTGCCCTTGCTGTTCGGTCACATGTCTTTAAATGGCCATTTTCCATCCCTCGCGTAGAGGTGTTTTTTGGGGGCGGCGCATTTATGCGGGAATTCAGACGTGTCTGCGGACTTTGCGGTGCTGAACTTCCACCATCTGCTTTGGAGAAGTTAAAAAAAAAACAAAACAAAGCTGGGTTCTGACGCTAACTTTCCTAAAACTCCGGCAGAAGCAGGCGCCGTGTCTCCCTGCCTCCCAGGGGGAGCAGGGTTTCGTGTAGCTCATCCGAGTGGCTGGTCACCAAAGGGCTGCCTGCCGGGAGGCTTTGTGGCCACTGTCCAGGGAGCAGGACTCACTGGCGAGGAATCCGCACGGCTAATGAGTTCCAGAAGGTGCGGGTGCTGGTTTCTTTCTTCTGCGGCCCTGCAGATCAAACTTGGTGCCCGGGCTGTTTACGCTGGAGGCTGTACATCATTCCTTGACACCCCCTGCCATTACCTGCCCCTTCCAAAAATAAGCCCCGGTCACAACCCTCACAAACAGCCGGCTGTGGGAGTCTCAGAGGCCGGCACCCTCCGACCGCCCGGAGAACGCCACAGCTGCCCCTGTCACTTGGTTTCAGCCGGCTCAGGCCGGAGGGGGGCCGTGGTTTCTCCTTCCGACGGATGTAGGTTGTTGCTGGCGATGCCAGCCGGCCACCTGGGCCCGTCCCCATCATCAACTTGCCATGGAGCTCGCTCACCGAACAGACTGTCGGCCTCGCACCGTAGTTGTGGTCCTTATCTAATTTTTTAAAAAGATCGTTTTTTTAGAGAGAGGGAGAGAAACATCAACGTGTGGTTTCCTCCCGTGGGCCCGCAGCTGGGAACCCTGCCCACAACCCAGGCGTGTGCCCTGACTGAAAATAGAGCCAGCTGCCCAGCAGTAAGGGAATTTCTGCTTAATAAATAAAGCAAACAAGAATTCATCAACATCCGGCACCTGCCAGGTGAATAGCCGATGCCTGGCGGTGGCCTTTGGTAACCGCATTAAAGCAGAGAAATCGGAGAAATCGCAGCCTCAGCCAACAGGGTGCTGTGCAGGTGGCGTCATTTTCCAAAAATACAAACACCAGGAGAGAAAATGAGTCCGTAAAATATAAGAATTATGAGGGGGAGGGGGAGGTTTCCAAAAGTGAATGGTGGTTTAGCAAGTCGCGGAAAGTGAGTCTGAGTCACTGGTACGTTCAAAGGGATTTTTGTTTCCCCTTAAAACACGGATCCTGCTATCGTGCAGGGAACCAAGGGAAAACGGCACAGCCAGGCTCTGGGCGGTTTCTCTGGTCGGTTTGTGCTGAGCTCCGAAGACCACCCCCTACGTATTTTCTTTATAAGTTCAGCATTTCTGCAGCGTGGGCGTAGACCCCTGACAGACCCGCGAAGTCCCCAAGGCTGAGTAACCAGGGCACGGCCGGTGGTGAGCTTGTTTGTAACTAAAGCGCCCACACTTGGTCAAGCCCGAGACGGTCTTGTCAACACCCACACCCCAAACGTTGGCCCCTGAGCCACCATTTGCTGCATCGAGGCCATCGCTGAGCCCGGTCGTTCCTAGAACACCACCTGGCTGATTCTGTGGACAGATGACAGAGAGGACAGGAAGCCCCACGGTCCCCGCTGGGGCGGGCTCCATGCCCTACACAGGCCGCTGTGGCAAGAGGGAGCTGACCCTGCTTTTAACAAAAGGGCAGAGGCCACGGCTGTTCAAGCTAGTGGGTGGGACTCGGGGGGCGGATTGATCGAGCTCCCCAGGGGCTCAGGGGAGAGGTGGCGTTTGGAACTCCTCCAGGAGAAGTGGCTGGGGTTGGACTCGGGCTGCCTGTCCCCGAAACCTCACTCTGGCACGTGTCAGAGCTTCTCCACCGTCCACATGCTGGGCTGGGGGAGGTTCCGGAGAAAGAGCCATCAAATTCAGGCCACCACCAGGGATTGTAAAATTAGGCATTTTAGGCATTTCTAGAATCGTAAAGAAAAAGCAAATATAGCTCAATGAGAAGAGGCTATGACGTCCTAGGAAAATGGATCTGAATCTTAATCTTTCCTACCCACTGGCTGTGTCCCCTTTTTGTAAGTTCTTCAACTTCCCTAAGCCTCGGTGACCTCATCTATAAAATAAGGGCAATATTCTCTACCTTGAAGTACTGTTATGGGAGAAATAATCTTATTACCAAGTTAGCACAAACTCTGATCAAGAATGATAATATTAATACTTATGGCTTATAATAAGGTTGTGCTTATCAGTTTTCCTCTTACGCACCAACCGCTTGATCATTGTTGTGTGTTGGGATGGAGATGCTGGAGTCGCTTCTGCCGGACGTCAGACTTCCTCCTGAACGTCACGTCACCCGTTGCTGTGCCGCCTCCTTGGCCCCTACGTGGGAAAGGGAATAGACAGCTCCTTTCTCACTTACAAAAGGAGGCTGATAATTAGGAAATGTTAGCCCTGGGCACTTTCAGGAAAGGCGGTATTTCTTTCTTCTTAAATTCTCTATATGCTGGCTGGGATTCCCTAGGCGACCCGGTCCCTCTCTGTGTTGTAGGTCAAAGCCTTCACGCGTCATGGACCCACCCATCACAGTAAAGTATGTTTAGACAGTAGAGGCCGGGACTGACAGTTTCCTTCACTACAATAGTCACACAACAATGACTTGACGGCCAGAGTCAATAAATGCACAGCGATGAGCTCCTGAGATTAACTTGCTATCGCACATTGACAACACCAAATGATTTTTTGTTCTGAGCCTTTTATTACATATAAATTGCATTAATACCCTAAGCAAGAAAAGTGTTCAGTCAGGTAATGGCTCTGCAAACAGATAACTAATAGTTTACAAAAGTTTCTGGAAACTGTGGCCATTTTTTTTTTCCATTCTGGAGGTGACTATGGTATTTGGAAATCAAAATTTTGTTAAGCTTGTGTGGATTTAAGTGTAGCGTAGAGATTTGGGGTCATGGGTTGGAAATAGTGTTTGCCCCACAGCTACGCTGCTGAAGTCAGAAAGGGGATATGTATTTAGCTTATAAAATAAATGTTTGAAAATGGCTAAATAACATACCTTATTAAATGCCTGTATACGTTTGTCATTCCTATGCATAAAACAATTGAGAGGCAAATGTAATGTTCCATGCCGTTGGAAAGATTTTCAACTTTATACATATAAAAGATGTATATAACATATATTATTTATATATTATATCATTGTCATATAAAGTGTTTTATGTATTATATATGACCTTGTACATATATTTATATATTATATCGAATTTATAATAACCACATAATTATTCATGATTTATCCTATTTCTAGTCTTTTGTCATTATAAGGCTTTTAATCATTTATCCTTATTTTATGGTTCTCTGCAGTTTTTATTGGATAGCATTTTCACGATTTTAATAAGCAGGACACATTAATACTGCAGATACACTTTATCACAGGCACTTCTCCCAAACATGTTCAGCATTTACATTTTAATAAGTACTTTGCAAACCACCTGTTCCCACCAGCTCGGTCCCTGGGCCCCGCGGGGCTGCACAGAGGCAGAAAGGAGCACGTGCCTCCAGGACAGGCCCCCGGGGCGGCTGCTTTCCGCCGCCAGCCTCCACCCTGGGCTGCCCTCTCCCCTGCGGGCTCCCTCCTTCCCCCAGGGCCGGCCTCGCTGAGCAGGTCTGGCCTTCGGTACTGGGGCCACCTCTTCCCTCACCCTCACCCGCTGGGTGCCCTCGGGGCTCAGCTGAACCTGCATCCTTCCCGCTCGGGGTAGGAGACACACCTTCTGCTCTTGTTCTGCTTTCCTTATATGCAACTTGTAAAAGAATGTAAGTGGCCCTGGCTGGTGGCACAGTGGGTAAGGTGCCAGCCTGCGAACCCAAAGGTCGCTGGTTCAGTTCCCAGCCAGGGCACAGAACCAGGTTGCAAGCCAGGTCTCCAGCCAGGTCCGTAGCTGGAGGCAGGTGAAAGGCAACCGTACATGGATGTTTCTTTCTCTTTCTTCCTCCCTCCCTGCCTTTCTCTCTAAAAATAATGAATAACATCTTTAAAAAATAAAACTGCTATTATGAGTAAATTTAAAAAAAGAATATAAGTGTATTTAAACTGAATTTGGTAATTACATACAAGGAGGCCCATGGATTATTCTCAAATGATTGCTAAGGAATGACATAGTATAAAATAAATGAAGAGGAATTGCCGTGATTTCCCAAGGAGAGTTTTATTAAGTAGAAGCACAGTTATCCTTTCAAAGTTTTATTACAACTAATTTTAACATTATTCTGTTCAGAACACTTATTTATAGTGCTGGTTTTGGGGTCTTTTTGTCAAATAGAGAAACATTTTTTGCCCTTTTTTGGTCATTTTTAATTACGGGCACTTCATTATATGGCCCCTAAGGGCAAAATACTTTTTGAGAAACAGTGAATAAATCCCAGATTAATTTATATCTTATCCATCTGAAAACATTTCACATTTAACATTTGTGTGTTAAAAAATGAACAATGACAAAATATAGCATTTAGAATATTTTCAAGTAAACTTCTTTTATAAAAATTCCCTCCTCCTTTAGAAGAACCCATTTTTGAATTTTTATTGTAGTTTGCATTTCTTTTTCAATGTCGGTTTACATTTTACGTTAGGGTGTTTATGAGTTAATATGACAAAATGGGGGTCTGTTACTGTCTCCACTCAGGTTTGTGAGTGGTACATGTTTTATCCAGCCATTTAAAATGTATACACTGATACATTTTGTGCTTTGATTAAGTATACTGTTTTGAAAGCAATTGTTATCATTTGCTGAAGTAGGATAATGATTTTAAGATGCATCCTTATGAGCGAAATGAATTATGCTTCACTGCGTAGCTCACTGATAAATATTTAGTCTATAGTTTCTTTCTGTTGCTCTGTTTAGCTAAAAATTATTTCTAAATTTGGTGAACAGTACCCTATTTAGAACTATGAAAAACGCTGAAGCAGTTATGAAATGCTAAACTTTTAAAAGAAGAAACATTTTTAAAAATCATGAGATATCCTCACTGACATGAATATTTATATCCAAGACAGAGTTTTTCATTCCTTATATGTGTATAAATTTAACTCTCGACACCGAATGGACTGGTGGTTGCCAGAGGGGAGAGGGCTGGGGGGATGGATGGGAAAAAGGAAGGGATTCGAAGTAGCAATTTTTAAAAAATTTTATTGTTATTGTATTACATCCATCCCTTTTTTGTTCCCCTCTGTCCCCCTCCCCACCCATCCATTCCCCCCAAAGTCAATCCCACCTGTTGTCCATGTCCATGGTTCCTTTATACTAGGTTCTTGTCTAAACTGCTCCCCTTCCTTGCCTCTGCCTCCCCCCTCGAAGTAGCAATTGACAGAAAGTTGTCATGGGGTTGTGAAGCCCAGCACAGGGACTGTCGTCAACCATATTGAAGTAACTGTGTGGTGCCAGGTGGGTACTAGAATTATCGGGGGAACCACTTCATAAAGTATATAATTGTCTAACCACTAGGCGGTGCACCTGAAGGCAATGCGAAGTAATATTGAAAGCAACCTGTAATTGAAAAATAAATAATAATAATAAATGCATGCTTCTCTTGGCGCCTCAGAGAAAATATTTTCACACTTATGAAGTGCTCATTATGGATACCAAAAATTATCCTGAATGCTATGTTACGTCATCTCATAAACACCACAAGAAGTTGTGAGGCAGATGTGTTTTTCTCTTCTCTACAATGGAATTGATTAGGGACACAAGGAGACTTAATCATGTACTTGCAGCTGACTTTTTCCTCGGAGACTAACTCTGAAACCCCAGTTCTTCTATATTGAGTGGATAAACAGACTAGTCGTATTTGCAGTGTAAATCAAGAGAAAACACCACAAAATTTAGGGATAGGATAATTATACAGAATGTGTTCTCTTTATAATGAAATACCGGTGAACCTTAACGAATGATGAAATTTAAAGCCATCATTGTCCGAAGCATACAGCCTTTTATTTTTGGTTCAGTGATTTTGGTACAAATTATTCCCCTATTGTCCTTCTTATTTAAGACATAGCTTTCAGGCCTGGAGCCTGTACAGAATTCCCTGCTGTCAGAATTCCCTGCTGTAAGAAATTCTTGGGGGAGATGATGGACCAGGATGGAAATGATGCCTCATTTCTAGCAGGAAACAGTGGCTGGAAGTCCATTTTTGAACAAACAGGCACATTGATCTCAATCGAGGCCAATTAGGTAACAAAACCTTTGCTATTTCGGATGTTGTGGGCAGCGATTTAAATGGGCCAATTTACACAAGACAGATTCCAAAAGCTTATGAGAAAGAATTTTATATGCCTCATTGAAAAAAATTGCCGGGTCCTTTAGAAGAGGGGTGTTGAAAACATGGCAAATGGCAGGAACCTGCCTCAAGCAATAGGCTTGATGCCACTTGGGCAGTGTCCCCCCACCCTGGCAGGTCGGTGTCAGGTCCTCTGAGACCCAGCCCTGCAGGACTCTATTCAGAGTGTCACCCTTCAGCCCCTGCACGTGAAAGTTCTTAGGTGTGAAGTTTCACAGCCTCTTGCTTCGTTGGCGTCTTCCTCTGCACCGAAGTGGGCCAAGATTATAGGCAAAGAGAAGCTTTTCATTTCTGGGAAGATTTGCTCTTAGGAGCCTCTGTCCAAAACGCGTAGTGCTGAAAAAAAGAAAAGCTAGTGGTGGTGTAGACCAACTGGGATTTTCTTTCTTTTTCTCTTTCCTGTTTTATGTTGTGGAAAGAGGAGAGCTGGGTCAACTGTGAGTTAGAATTCTAAGTTTTCATACCCCAAAATGCACAAAAATTATTCTACACTGTCAAAATTCAAATTGTTGAATCAAGAGCACTAATCTTACCATGGTGAACCAACAAGACTTCGACGATGTCTTATGTTACGTAGAAGGGAGGTCTAGGTTGGCATGTATTATATTACATGCCGTTAAACGTATGGGTAAAACTGCTGGATCAAAGAACGTTGGAACAGCATCTAAGGGAAAATAAAGAATGGAAGACATTTTCATTTATAACTGGAAGAGTGCGAGCATGTAATTTGTAAAAAATATGTACTCGTATACATGAACACACACAAGCATATTCACTCTAAACATTTTCTTGTCAAATACTGTTGCTTTCTCTTAGGTTCCTCCCACTGAACTTTTGCAGTTTTATGAGATTATTCTTACCGTCTACAAATTCCTTCCATTCAGTTTTCCCAGGATCAATTAGTCAATACTGGCTTCGTATGAAGTTTTAATAATCCATAAAGCAGTTATTTTTGGTTTAAAAATATAAACATTGTGTTTGTTTTAAAAATGGTGTGTGTAGCCCTCCAATTTGTTTACCAGTCTCCATGTCCACAAACAGAGGAGCTTCTCACACAGAAGGAGAACTCAGAAAGAACTTGTTGAATAGTGATGGTGAACACTGCCACACATTAAAAGAATGAATAATCAAGAGCTAAGATGTAAATTGCAATGTATTGCTTAAGTAGCCACAATAAATCAAGGTGAAATGGCTGTGTAAACATGGTCTTGAACAATGAGGACCATCTGGATGAATGAGAAGAGGAACAATGTAATTTGAGGAGAGACAGCCATCACTGGCGTCCGCGTGGTAAACACGTGATGCAACAGACAGGTGGTCTGTTCCAGAACTGCACCCCTGAAACCTGTATACCTTTATTCCCCAAATAAAGGGCACCCCAATCAATTTGAAAAACAAAAACAAACAATAAAGGGAGGCTGCATCTTCAAAAAAAAATAAAAGAGCTAGTTATACATGTGGACCTTAAAAATTGTCACAGATTCATGTCGGGAATGGGGAGAGAAGTTATTTAACAAGTTTGATCTCAATTATGGAGGCTACTAAAACTCCCATACTGTATTGCAATTACATATGCTAGAATGTCATGGTACGCACTTCAACCTAAGCACTGAATTATTGGAAGTTTGATACTTTTTCGTTGAATGGTACATGAGTGGTGTGAACAGCATGCTGGTAGAATAGTATCACAGGACTGATGGGGAAAACTGTCTCTACCACAGCCTTTCCCCTCCTGAAGTCCTGCACCCCAGAAAAAACCTAGTCTTCTAGGGGATGCTCTTGGCACCTACCTTCATATGATCATTTCGGCATTTTCTTGATTTTTTTTTTGATTGCATTTAGATTTAATCTCTTGGCTTGATATTAAGAAGACAAGGGTCTGGCCTGTATACCTTCTCTTATCCTTCCTTTCGTTGACCCCACCCCCCACACCCTTTCTCCCTTGCACCCCCATTCTCGGGCCGTATATACACTTCTCGTTCATCCATCATCTGAGGGGTGGTACGGTGTACCCCAATTCGTGAGTAAATATATACTTGTTACTGATTTTATCATGATGCTCTGTTCACTGTTGAGGACTCTGATTCTCATACAACAAATCTAGAGCTAATTTTTACTTTTGTTTGCTTGTCTTACCACAACTACTTCCCTGTCTGCCCATCCCCCCAAGGTGAGAGGGTTAACTTCCCCGATTGAATTTCTTTCTTTTCCTCAGTTAATTCCCTTATTTTCTGGAGACTGCCATTTCTTAACAACTTTATTATAATATAATCTACACCCCATAAAACTTACTACTGTAATTGGATAAAGTATAGATACACAGCTGTCACCATAACCCAGATTTCCAATACCTTTACTACACCAAGAAGTGCCCTGTCCCCTATCCCCACACCCAGGTTCAGGCAACCACGGAAGTGTTCATTTCCTATACTTTGTATTTTCTAGAAATTGCTTATAAGTGAGATTATACAATCTGTCGTCTTTTGTGCCTGTCTTTTTTCATTTAAACTATTCTTGATGTTCATCCATGTTGTGCTTTGTATCAGTAGTCAATTCCTTTGAATTATTGAATAGTATTTCATTGGATAAATATAACACATTTTACCTATCCACCGAGGTAGTTGATGGGAGTTTTACAGTTTTTTCCAGTTTGGGGCTATTAGGAATAATGTGACTAAGAACATTCATGTACAAATCTTTGTGTGCACCGTTCACTAGCCGTGGAATTACTGGGCCATGTAGATGTATGTATAGACTTTTTAAGAAACCATCAAACCAATCCTAAGTAGTATCTATGTTTACATCTGCGTGAACAACATACAAGGATTCCAGGTTCGCCACATCCTCACAAACACTTGATTTGTTATCCTTCTGGATCGCAGCCATTCTGTCCCATATGCAGGAATGACTTACTGGTTTCAGCCCTGACTCCAGTGAATATTATGGATACACTGACTTCATCATGTATTGCCCGTCATGCCTCGTGACTGCTATTTCTCCTTGATCGACATAGGAATTGACACCTTAGAAACCCATGTCCATGACGGTTTGTCACTACAAGGTGAAGAACGCACCCGTCCGATATTTCATCCTCGGTGACTCGGAACTCGGGTCCCTCCCGCACCACGTTCTGTGAACTTCATGGCAGCTGATTTTGTTCTCACTTGGCAGCTTTTTGCTTTGGGTCTTTGGCAACCACCTTTCCCCTATTTCCCCTTCACCTGTAACTTGTAACGTGGCAGGTCTTGCATTCTGCAGTTGTAAACGATTATTATTTTTTAGCTAAGAAAAGGTCCAGGCCAGGTAGGGTAAGTGGCAATCCCCTAAGGCTCTGCGTAATGCAGATACAGAAGTAGACAAAAGAAGACCATTCTCCAAAGCCGGACTTGAGATTCAGGGTCTGCGCAAGAGACAGCAGCGATGCAGGATTAGAGAGCTCCGCTGTCCGTGAGAGCAAATCGGGGCGGAAGGAGCTGGGGGGGTCACGATTCAGTTGCAGCATCAGTGATTTTCCTGTTCTGCCCCCAACGGTCGGCTTTCAGAAGGCACTCCTGGGGCCACGTGCTTTCCTTCACCTTGCACTTCATAAAGGAAGCAAGATGCAATGAGGGGTGTTAACATTTTTAGTCTTTGAATGGATAAATACTTCTTTTGTTACCGTTTATAAAGTCTGTTTGGATCAGGCTTTTTCCTTCCTCCCTTCCTTCTTAACCTTCCTTCCGTTTTTCCTTCTTTCCTTCCTCCCTTCCCTCCGTCCTTCCTGCCTGTTATTGCATTTTATTTTCAAAAGACAGAGCTTCAAAACTTTTTCAGGAGTTTACTACACATAGTTTCGCATTGGAAAATAGAAGACTGACTTAATATGATGGAATACATAGTTAACGTACAAATATGAAGCTGTTTCTGAAAAATGTTATTGCTGAAAAGGAAATTGTGTTTATTTTCGTGCTTCTCGATTCAGACTCAACAGAGAAACACTTCTCGAATGGAAACCTCGGTTACTTTAAGGACACAACCACGTCATTATTAATAGTTACTGTTTGGCACTTTTAATCCAATTAGAGTTAAATGACCTTCAACATTCTTTTCTAATGTTTTTCTCCGGGTGGAGGAAGGCATTGTTTGCAGGGTTGTTCCATGACATGGAACATGACGGGAAAGCTTACGCTTACCTGGTTACCCCATACCCGGCCGAGTGCTGCGGTAGACTTCGTGTTCAGGACCAACAAAACAGACATGGCAGGGCGTGGAAGAGAGGAAGAGGAAATAAGCTAGTGTTTCCTGTGCCTGGAGGACAGGCAGAGGAAAGCAAGGGAGGTGCCGGAATAGATGACCGGAACGGGGTTATCTTGGTAGAGCGCACAGAAAGCTGCAGGGTGTCTGCAGCCTTTCGGTGGAAAGTTTGTTGCCAGGAAAACACCTGCCCTGTGTCCTGCCAGGACAACGTGGTTCTTGCCGTCGGGGCGTTTGGAAAAAGCTCGGAGCTGTTTCAGAGGAGAGTCTCAGGACTGGCGGATGGGCTCTATTCAGACCCCAGGGGAAAGGGGCTGGGAGGTGGCGACCTGCAGGGCCTTGGTTGAGGCCCTGGGAAGGCCCGGGGAGGAAGTGGGTTTGCAGGGCAAGTTCATACATGACGGTTCTGATCCGGGGACGGGAGCTTGGGGACTCTAGAGCCAGGTGCCTCTGAGGAAGGGCGCCCCGCAGCTGCGGTCCAGCGGAGCCCCCAGCCCAGACCACCCTTGCAGCGTGGGGGTGGGCAGGGTGCTCAGAGGGGAGCCTCGAGCTGGGGAACTGCAACGCTTAGACTTGTGGTCAGAGGGGCCACTCCAGGGAGCAAAGGCAGGAAAACAGCGGGGACACAGGGAGCCCGGGACAGAGGGCATCGTTGTGCGACCTGGTTCCAGGGAGCGACAGACAGAAACCAAGGGGAGGGGCGGCCAGAGGGGGCAGGTGAGGAGCAGGGCCGGCAGGACGGTGCCCCCGAAGCTGGGCAGCTGGAAGGGGGGAAGGAACGTGGGGGGCTCCGTGAGGGCCTGGGCCCGCAGGCCGGTCCTCAGCTCGTGCACATGTCCCATAGCGGGTGCTGTTTATGTTTCATTCAGCCGAGAGGCAGGTTGGTAAGCTGATGGGGGCACAAGATCGGGACAGTGGGTGTACACGGCGCGTGGCTGTTCAGTTACACAGGAGCCTACTTTCCTCACGGAGGGCGAGTCAAGGTCGGTTGCCGGTGAGAGAGGGAAGGGAGGGAGATGCCCGAAATCAACGTGGGCACGGCCTGGGGTGGAATAAAGGGTCTGGCCGGGAGCGTTGGGCCAGGAAGCATCACTCTGATCCTTGTGCCAATGCCCCCCAGGGGTCTTGGTGGGACGACAGGCATCTCCCGTCTTCCTCCTCGTTTGCCTGTGTACCGCGTGTGTATTTCCTCGGGACACACACACACGCACACGCACTCTCCAGGGTAAACGAGTTTACAGGTAAAGGCGCACACGGAATTTATGCCGCGGCGAACTTGGGAATAAAGTCTCAACTAGGGTGTAGTTCCCAGGGGAGGTGTGAGAGCGCCAGGGCTCGTGAAACTGCGGGACTGGAATGTCTGTGTTGCAGGCACAGGCCCTCTGGGTACAGGATTCCGTTTTGTTTTCTGCTCCACACGGTCTCGTAGCAACACATTCCACTCGCTGCCGCCGCGGCGCGGAGTCTGGAACCCGTTAGGCAGAAGCACAGGAGCAGCCGGTGTCATCTGGAATTCGTTGTGGCGCACAAAGCAGGTGGCCCCGCACCGCGCCAACTCCTCGCAGAGAGCAGCTTTGAGAATCTTACCGTGGGGAGTCCCGGTTCTCGAAATAAAGGTACCCCCTTTCCAGCCTGCGCACCCCATGGAAGGAGAGACTTGTTTACAAACAGCACGCCGGGAGCAATCTCGGACGTAGAACAGTCCTTCAATAAAGGTCAAAAATCACACAACTTTCCATCCTTGGCTACGTATTTAAAATGCTGTATGAGAGGCAGGTGACTCCTTGGTACACCAGCCTTCTTCTTAAGTGGTTTACGGATATTTACACACGTAGTAGCTCTTTTTACCTGCAGTTTTAATATTTAATAATATTGTTATCTATACTTATTAAAAATGTACTGTAAAGAAGCACTGAACTACTTACATTCCTCATTTCAAAGTAACTCAGTTCATTGTTACAGCAGTCCTCATCTTTCATATGGGGACGTGAGCCTCAAAGATTACATGCATGTACGTGGAGAAGCTGAGATCCTAACACAGGCCTGTCTATGCCCTGAGCCCACTTTCTTCTTCTTCTTCTTTTTTTAAAAATATTTTAGCTTTTATTATTATTTTTTATTTATTATTTTTAAAGAGAGGGGAAGGGAGGGAGGCAGGGAGGGACATCCATGTGTGGTTGCCTTTCACCTGCCTCCAGCTACGGACCTGGCTGGAGACCTGGCTTGCAGCCTGGTTATGTGCCCTGGCTGGGGATCAACCAGCAACCTTTGGGTTCACAGGCTGGTGCCCCATCCATTATGCCACCAGCCAGGGCTAAGCCCACTTTCTTAGTATTATGTTGCACCGTACGTGGGTGACTCTCTGAAACATGCTCTCCGCTGCAAAACTCAGCATCCAGTTAGTCATTTTACCAGCAACATATCTCTGGGTGTGCGTTACGTAGTTTTAAACAACGTGCACGTGTGATTAGCTAAAATGAAATTTTGTAAAGAACGTAGGTTTTCAGTGAATAAGAACTAATATTAAAGTATGCTCTGAGAAGTGACCTTTTTACGTAGTTTAATGATTGTCCCTTAACATAATTATGGACCTTGTGTTTGTTGCTATCACCACCCTGCGGCCGTGACTAACTGTAACTATCCTTGAGTGACTAATGAATGCCAGGCCCTGAGCAATATATTTAACTTACATTATTTAATGTCATTAAGTACCCCCAACTTGTTGTCAAAACCACTGTTGAAATTACTCATAGTAGAGGAAGGAAGTGAAATTGCAACTAATTTTTGTACAACGGTGATGAAATTTGTGGCATCACAGGTATAAACTAAAGAATATGCTTCGTCTCAGTGTTAGTTAGAAAGCTGTTGTAATGTGGTACTGGCACAGGGTAGACAAAAAAGTGGTACAAATTCAGAAGTGCAGAAGCAAACGCCACATGTACAGTCACGTGATCCACATCAAAGGTCCCGGCGCAGAACTCCTTGGAAAGTATGGGCTTTCAGTGAATGGTGCTGGATCAATTCTACATGAAGACAAATAGAATCTTGACTTCTACCGCACACTATAGTTAGAAATTAATTCTAATATTGGTCCAAATGTGAAAAGTAAAATAATAAAGACTCTAGAACATAACATAGGACAATATTTTCATGACTTTGTGATAGGTAAAGAGTTTTTAAAAGAATGCTAGAAAAGCACTTACCATTATGAAAAATCCAGACATCATTTATATTCTGAACTTTAATTCATAAAAAAAAAAAACACCATAGAGAGAGTAATACATACTGGTTCTATAGTGTAAAAATATATTGGCAATACACACATGCAACAAAGAACATACATCCAGAGTACATTTAGAACTCTTACACATCAGTAACAAATAAGACAGCCAACAGAAACAAATAAAAACTTTTAATTGGCATTTCTTAGAATAGCCAACATCCAAATAACATGAAAGTACACTGTGCCACCAGTCATACAAAGGTTACATGTTAAAACCACCTAATATCATGTACCCATCAGAATGGCTAAAATTGAAAACTGACATTACTCATTGATGGCAAAGATAGGGAGTGAGGGAAATCCTGTATACAACTCTGGGCATGTAAATCGGTATCATTACTTTGGAAAATGGTCAAACCATACTTATAAAGGTAAGTAGGTGCACGTTGTGAACCACCATTCTGTCTGCACTTATATGCCGATACCCAAATGTCCATCCAGAGACGTGCAGTATGTAGACTAGAGAAATAAATTGCTGTAATTCATACTCCAGAGAACAAGAGGCATCAGGGCAACCAAGATGAACATCACAAAGAAAAAGGACCCGGCGCAAACTATTAGATGCTGTAAGGCACCATTTATGCATAATTTGAAAAGGAGTAAAAGTGCACGATGTTGGTAGAAGGCAGAAATGTGACCACTGGTAATGTTGGTGCAGTGAGAACTAAGGACGAAGAAGGGTCCTGGAATGCGGTTCATGCTCCATGGCTTGATCCCGCTGTGTTTACAGAGGCTCGTTCCACTCGTAAACATTCATCAACTGTGTTCTTGTCATTTGTTCAATTTGGTGTGAATATTACTTGCTGATTTAGAGCTCATTGATAAGAGGGATATAATGAACAAAATAAACAAACAGGCATAGAAACATGGAACAGACTGACAGTGGGGGCAGGGGATGATGTCAGGAAGAAGGGGAAGAAGCTAGACAGAGGACAGGTGTGAATGACCCATGGACACGGACCACACGTGGGAACTGATTGTGGTTGCTGGGGATGGGGTGGAGCAGGGCAAATGGGGAAAAATTGGGAGAACTGTAAGGACTAACAATAAAAGTGATTTTTAAAAATATTTTTAAAGCATTATGATTGATTTCAGTATTAGGTAGCATGAACATAAATTGGTCTTTAAAATAGCAAACAAGAAAAGAACCCTTACAAGAAAAGACATATTATAATAACCTATTACCTTTTTAAATACACAATAATTTTCTGAATAAGCACTTTAAAAATATGTAAAGCTTGTTTTTGAAATTGAACCCAGCAAAAGAAGTATAAGCTATTAGAGGAAACTAGTTACGAAACAGTTTGAACTTATTTACCCAGGAGGCCTGTGTCTGAACCACTACATTCTTTTCTTGTTCGGAGACAAATAAACTGTTGGGAAATGCCTGTGTAAAGAGAAAAATAGTAAATTACCCTGGCCAATAAATAAATCTCCCTAAAAATATTACTCAGTCCAGCTACTGGTGTTTTCCATCCATTCATTCAGTCCCTCTCATGGCCCTAGGGATCTTACAAGGCAACATGCATGCAGATGTTGAAACCTGGGGCATGTTCTTAAGAAGCTTCTAATGAGGGAGCCCACTCCTGCCCAGGGCAGGGTTTCCCAACAGCACCCCTGCCGACGGACTGGCCTGGGTAGCGCATGTGGGGGTACGACCCCTGTGCATGGCAGAGTGTGCAGCGGCCTTCTTAGCCTCTGCTGACTCCTGCCCGAAGCATCACCCCACAGGCTGAAAACAAAACCGTCCTCAGACATCACCAGATGACGCCAGCAGAAAGGCACCCCGTTTGGGGGCCAGTTCCCTCGAGGTGCCATCGGAACATTGGAGTAGCCCGGTTTCAGTTCCCTGGCATTTCCTTAGCGGCGCAGTCATAATTGTTGGCTTCACCTACCTGGGGCTGTTTTTCTTTCTGCAATCGTATCTGGAAAAAAAAAGGTGGGAATTAATACCTCTGAGATCATTATGCCCTTCTGCAAGGAACGGAAATCAATTCCATTTATGAAAAAGAGGCACGCAAGTGGCTGGCAGCTTTCAGTGCAAGAACTCAGTGTTGTGTTCGGTGTCCCTTGTGTTGATTCTGCAGATGTGGCCAGTTGCCCACTTTGCATTATAGTAGGAACTTACCTCAAAAATAGGAATATTTAAAATATTTCCTAAGTCTACCGAGCTCAGCTTGATGAAATAAATACTTGACATTTCAGTTAATTCATAGAGGTGATTTAAAAAGTGGCTTTTCTTTTTAAAAATCAAAATGTACGCTATTAATCATAGGAAAAGTCTGCTCTTCATTTTGGCATTAGTTTCAAATTTTACAATAAACTATCTCTGAGGATTAGGCAAAACTAAATGAAGATTTGAAACAGAAATGGTTCCAAACAGAAGCTCCCAGTGTGATCTTTAAATGCCAGCTGCTCCCAGGGGTGTCTCTGGCACACTAGGTTGGTGCAGATGTGGAAGGTAGGGACCTTCTCTGACCCCTGCGCTGGCGCATGAGGTCAGGTGACATGTGAGGTTCTGTAAACCATTTCCACGCTTCCATTCCGGAGAAGAAGGCCCGTTGATTTTCCGTATTTATTTACGATTCTCTACATCGCCATCTGCCACCAAGCCCAAATTTTACTTTAACAGTAATTTTAAGTAATTGGAATATACTTTCAAAATTGACAGATCCACCTAGCGTGGGTGGTTCGTGGAAGGAAAGAGGAGAATCAGGTTCATCTGTCATGCAACTGCCATTTTGAGCAAGAAAAGACGGGCAAGCAAGTGCCTTGGCTTTTTCAAGGGAAGAACCTCAGCCCCACTGATTCTAATGATGAGCTCCGATCCTGTTGTCAGAGAAGAAAGGACGCGTGATGGGAGTTTATGTGCATAATTGTGGACTGACGAGAGATTGACTCCCACTGATAGTTTGCTTTTGCAGGACAGAGAGAGAACGAAGGTGGTGCACAGCATGAAAAATATTTCCTTTGAGAACTTTCAGTCAATTTCCTATCTTATTAAACTGATCATTGGACCAAGTAATCTTCCCTCTGCTCCATCTTATGAAATGGTCCATGACAAGGTATATTTATTTCTCAAATGTAAAATATTATCTCAACCAGACTTTTAAAGATAATGTGCATTTTGGCACCAGCCTGTGAACCTAGGGGTTGTGGGTTCGATTCCCCAGCCAGGGCACATAACCAGGTTGCAAGGCAGGTCTCCTGCCAGGTCCGTAGCTGGAGGCAGGTGAAAGGCAACTATACATGGATGTCTCTCTCCCTCTCTGCCTCTTTCCCTTCCCTTCTCTCTAAAGATAATAAATAGAATCTTTTAAAAATTAAAAGTAAAGGTAACATGCATTTTAAGGAAAGTATAAATGTCCTTCATTTTCCTTTTGAACATTGAGTTACTTTTTTCCCTCTGCCCCTAAATACAGATATGTTGGATGACTAATCAGATTTTCCCATGTCTCTGCTGCAGTGTGACCAAACGTTTCTTCAGCGGACTCTTGCCCCTTCTTTCAGTTCTGATGATGAATGAGTGTTTAGTAAGAGTGCGTGTGCTTTTAGGTGGCAGGAAACTTTCCATAATTCAACCATTGGCATTTCTCTGGACATTGTCAACATCATATAACATAGCCTTTAATTGGACTGTTGTGTGAAGGGACTGTTGACACTGGACTTACACGGTTTTTAAAGCTCACTTCCACCTGTTGGCAAATCCAGGACGTTACGTGAATCTCTAAAGACTGCCACGCCCTAACCTTGGGCTGCCTGGGTTGTCACAGGCCTTGGGTGTAAGGACCACCTGCGTCCATGCACGTGTTCTCCGCACCAGGCGTCTGAAACAGCCCCTCGTCGACGCAGAGTGAAAAGAGGAACCCTGGGGTTTGCAAACTAACTGTGTAAAATGTGAAGGTGGCGAGAGGCAGCTGTCCATGGACCAGGGTGCCTGTCCTGCTGCGATGCATGACAGCTAAGGAGGACTGTAGCAAGCAGGTGACGCCCCAACGCGCCTTCTCACCCTGGCACTTCTAGGATCGGAGGCCTTGCTTCGTGCTTCTCCTGTTAGAGTAAGAAGCAAATGAGTTCTAGGTGTAGATATGATGGAGGCTTCTTGTGATCGTAACTCCCTGCAAGGAGTCAACTCTAGGTAGGCCCTGCCTGCCAGTGAGCTTAGACATGATTACTTTAAAATTTTCAATCCGGCAATGAAAAGTTACGTATGTTTCATCCAGGACACCTGGCCCGGGGAGGGGGAGGCAGTTACCTGAGTTAACAATGTCCAACGTCTGGTGTATTTAGAGTCTATATTATATTTAGAGTCTGTATCTAGGCTCTAAAGCTGGGACAGTCATGACAATATAAGACAAATGCCATGTTGTATTTCATTTTGCAGATAAACAACGTACCACTTTTCCATAATTTCAAAGTCTAACTTTGAAATATGTGTATTTCTTAGTTATGGTAATTACGTGAGTATAACATGGGATGTTCCACTTACGTGGATGTACTCATAGAGACAGTTAACTCTTTGTAACCAGAATTAATGCTTTCTGACCTATTCCGTGTCTTTCGCACCAGAACAAATCTCGGCGATCAGTGTTTTTTGGAAATACTGAAGGTCCTGCCCATATATAAACCATATGGTGATGCTGTTGTTGAAATCCCACTCTTTGTGAGATTATTAGAATAGCTTCTTAAAACTGATTCCTCATTTCAAGCATCCTGCTTAATTACATTTTATTGATGCTTGTAATTACAAATGAAGCAAAGCGCCAGAGTGGATTTCGGTTTCATTTTACATCTGTTGGAGGTAACACAAGCTTGCATAAGTTTTCAAACATAAATTTACCATTTATATAAAACAGCTGTCAATACAACGAGGTTCTTCAAATTTTATTTTCAAGATTCTATCACCGAAGCCTTGTCTTAAAAAACAAACCATATATTATTTTCTATCTTCATGGGAGGGTTTTAATTCATCTTGATTGTGGTAATGATTCAAATGAAAGGATGAGGAGTTTACCATGAAATGCTACATAACTCAGGGATAACTCGTGGTAGCTCACTAGGGATCCAGCACGTATCATATGAACCCTGAAGGCTTTTTCGGTGCGTCTGGGTAGAAACCCTTCCCTCTGATAAGGACTTGACCTGGCCTGTTTCTTCCACAGGCCGACGCGGGTACAGACCTGGAGGAGCAGCTGCGGGCAGTGTCCAGCGTGGACGAACTCATGACCGTCCTCTACCCCGAGTACTGGAAAATGTACAAGTGCCAGTTACTGAGGGGGGACTGGCGGCAAAACGAAGAGCAGCCCACCATCAATACGGGGACAGAAGACACCCTAAAATTTGCCGCGGCACATTATAATGTAGAGATCTTGAAAAGTAAGCATGGGCGGAAATGTATAAACAGGTCCGGGGAGCATTGCCAGCCTAGGGTTCAATGTCAGCACCGTACCACTGAATATGTTAAAGCCCAAAGTAAATATTGTTTTCCCAACACAGCATTTTGGGGTTGCTCTGGGAGCAGCTAAGATGATTTTTTGAAATACGTGTAAAGAAGAGAGTGCATGCCTATCAACGCCCTTTAATTGTTTTGTTTTTTTTCAATGAGGTGATAAGTCATGGTAAAATTTTAAAACATACAGATATATTTCACATTGTGAGTTTAATCATGCAAACATTCTGTATCTTGCAAAATAATTG
Organism: Noctilio leporinus; assembly: GCA_004026585.1. Classification (NCBI taxonomy): domain Eukaryota; kingdom Metazoa; phylum Chordata; class Mammalia; order Chiroptera; family Noctilionidae; genus Noctilio; species Noctilio leporinus. The sequence goes on along the minus strand of PVIW01001904.1, from coordinate 92,259 downwards.
CATGTACATTTTCTTGCTGATTTGGATTTAGAAATGCTCAGTTTCTAAATCATTCCAACGCATTGTTTCAAATTCTGTCTGTGGCCTTGCTGTTGTAGAAGGTTCCTGGCTTGAGAGGGGACCTTGGAAAAGTCCCTGACAGATGCAGCAGAAGGGGTCACAAAAAGTTATGATGCTGCATAAAACGGCATCGTATAAATTGGTGGGCTACTTTTAAAAAGTAATTCCCTTCAGTTACTAGATAGTCACTTCTATACCAGTTTGAGATTGCAAACTACTTTCAGAATAAAAGCAACCAAACAAACTGGCTTCATGGTTAAATCATGAATAATTGATGTCCTTTTTTTGCCAAAAAAAAAAATATTTTAGAGGAAATACGGGAAACATAAACTAGAACATTTAAGACGTGCATCATTTGTGATGCAGTATTTAGAGTCAACAGGGTTATGAGGAAACCCCTGAGTCATTGGAAGCAAAATTCCAAGAAAGAGCATGACAGGAACGAGAAAATTTCATTTCCCTGAAAATATAAAAGACGTCGTTTAGGATATGTGTTCCAGTTGCCGGAAAATGCTCTTGTAGTTCAAGTAGCTGCCACCAGCCGTGACATCACTCAGGATGGCCAAACAGCCTGCCGGAACATGATTTGTGCATTGAGCCCAGAACCATAGCTGTCCTCTCATTCACACCTCAGGTTCAAAAAAGAAAAGTCGTACCATGTTTCTGCGTGCTCGGAGGCCACGGAAACAGTGCAGATGGTAGCAAACGGGCATGGCTGTGTCTCGGCAGATCTTGTAAACATCTACACGTTAGACGGTTATTTCCGTACGTGAAGAGCAGCGAACCTAAGTGCTGGGGAACATTGGTGTTACTTTAAGAACGCGTAACCCTAATTGAGCTTGTTGCACGGTTGTAGAAATTAGTTTTGTTTTGTTTTTTTAAGGATCCTTAGCTGCTCGGTGACATAGGATGTCAGATCCCCAGTCCCCAGGGCAATGTAGGATGCCATCAATTATTTCTTCCACGTTGTCTGTGACATGTCCATCTTAAAACCTGAAATCCCGTGCACGTGACCCCCAACTGCTGTGGGCTGTTCCCGCCTCGGTGGCGTCTGTGTAACCTCTGGCCTTCCCTGTGACTCACAGGTATTGATTATGAGTGGAGAAAGACTCAATGCATGCCGCGTGAGGTGTGTGTAGATGTGGGGAAGGAGTTTGGAGCAGCCACAAACACCTTCTTTAAACCTCCGTGTGTGTCCGTCTACAGATGTGGAGGCTGCTGCAACAGCGAGGGGCTTCAGTGCACGAACACCAGCACCAGCTACCTCAGCAAGACGGTAGGTGCCCCGGCCCCCCGCCGCCCGCCCACCCCAGCGGCGCTGGCCCGCGTTCTCTTTGGGGAAGGAGGGGAACTTTGCAATAGTTTGTGGCTTGGTTGAAACGGGATCACAAAGTAACTGGTGCCTGGTACGCTCACACAGTGGGATCAGAGCCGAGGGAAGAAAGTGATAAATATGCATATCAATTCACACACATGCATGCATACATATATACACACGTATACATGTGTGTATACATGCTGTACATACAAATAATACATATGCATATCAATGTGTGTACATTCACACACACACATGCATACGTATATACACACATACGTGTGTGTATACATACTGTACATATAGGCACATAGGCACACACACACGCACACACACCTATTGATCTTTGAGGACAAAGATTTTCGTTTGGCAATAAATTACTTGGAAATGGTTATGCTTTCCTGTCAATAAATTATTTTAAAGTAGTTAAATCTTGCCCTGGCTGGTGTGACTCAGTCGGTTGAGCGCCAGCCTGGGAACCAAAGGGTCGCTAGTTCGATTCCCAGTCAGGGCACATGCCTGGTTGTGGCCCAGGTCCCCAGTTGAGGGGCAGGTGAGAGGCAACCACACATGGATGTTTCTCGCCCTCTCTTTCTCTCTCCATTCCCCTCTAAATAAATAAAAGGTATTTTTTAATAAAAATAGTCAAGTCTTCTGATTATGGACTTACAGCACACATTACATTAAAAATATATAATTATAAGCGTGTGTGATCTCAAAACCAGTGATATAGTATTGACAAAAGCATCACACTGAGCATTCCACTGTGTTTATTTAGAAAGAAAGGACATCTTCTAACATTTAAAAACCCATGTATTTTGAACAAGCTGTCAAGTCCCACCTGAATAAAATAATACTAATTTAACAGGTTTTGCTGGATATTACGTGTTTATCTTATCATAACCCTGAGGTAAAAAAGAACTAGGTGTCTAAAAAACCCTTGAATAAGTGTTGGAACTAAAAACTTTTTCTATCAGACAGAAATATTTATGCCAGTAGGATATTCCCAAAAATATAACATTTATTTTTAAAAGATCTTAATATTTTAAATGTTGCTGGTTTTATATTCAAGCCAAACTCAATAAAAGCATTTTTGGCCTTCTGAGACTATTGAATGAAAGTCATTTTTTAAAAAAGAAAACAACTATGAGTGATTTAGGCATTAACATAATTTGCGGAATACACTTAATAGTGTACACTTTTAAATAATTCAGTGAAGCAATATGATATGTGTCCTAGATCATTACACCATATTACTATGGTGTTTCATTTAAATCAACTATTACTTTGGTTACTCTTTCAAATACTAATTGCATTCTCTAAATACAGAAGGGCGATTATTCTCTTAAAAATTGAATGACATGATAAGCTCCAAGATAAATTTTGAAGAATTATTTCATCAAATAAAACAAAATGTGTCTCTTAAGAGCTCATTGTCATTTTATAAAGGCCCTATTAGATTTAATTGTTAAAGGAAGTTCTATTTTCAGAGTGCTCGTATTTTAAAGATGTAGAGTTGAATAATAACCATTATTGTAGTGTTGGGATTTCTTATTTTACTTGCTCATTTCTTAAAATTCTGGGGGTTTTATTATTAATTTTTTGTGAAAACCATTTACCAATTGACAATATTCAAAGCTATTTTTTACTACAAATTTTATTTTGCCTTGTTAATATAGAAAAGATAGTTTAAATCAATCTTTTAAAAAGTCTCAAGTTTTATAGTGCACGATTTATTACGTAAATATGACATTGATGTTTAGATTAAATATTCCTTTCCTATTTCAGAATAAACCTTCTTAGCCCGTGGGTTTTGTATCCTCAGATAAGCTTTTTCTTCCCAGCACCAAACTCCCCCCGGACAGCACACTGCTATCAAAAGCATCCTGGTCTCCTACTTTTACCTCCCTCATCACATGACTTCATTCTAGTCAGAAGTATAGGGTCATTGTTGGCGTCTCATTTTCTCATCACAGATCCAGCCTGTCACCCAGATAAATGGGAACCTCGTCTCTCAAGTGTACTGTATCCACCTGCCCACCCCCATCACCCCCAAGATACGTGGATGCTCCTTCCCATGAAAGAAATACTGTAACATCCTCTCTGCTCTTCTTCCTCTGTTTGCCCCCTTCCTAATCTATCCTCTGAATTTGCCCCTGCATGAGATTAAACACGCACCCAACATGTGTGATGTTGGCAGCCTCCCGCGTCACGGCCTTTCAGTGATTTCCCATTGTTCTTGGGAAAAGACCAAAATCTCATTGCAGCTGTGACTGCCAGCCTGTGACTTCCTCGGCAGCACCCGCAGATACGATGACTCCCAGGCTTCATCTCGTGCTGCCAACAGGCGTCTTTCAGTTCCTGGGGACCTCCTTTGCCCCAGGGCCTTTGCACGCCTCTTTCAGTCATCCTGGCCTCCCAGGCCCCTCCTTGCTGACGGGGTCAAGCCAGAATTCTTAAGGTCTCAACTCGGGTATGACGTAGCGCAAGCAAATCCTTGAGGAGGATTTTTCTGACCTCTGTGCCATAAAGGGCCAGAAATTAATGCCGTATTTCTTTGACATGTTTTGTAGTTCCCATGCCTTTCTTTGATGCACTTACTATAGCTTTTAATCTGCCAGTTTACAGGGTTGTGTTTTTTTGTCATCACTTGTTGATCACTATCTATCTATCTCCTCCAAAAAGCCAAAAACAGGTCCGTCTTCTTCACTAATCATTTGAGTGCCTACCACAGACTTCAGTGCACAGCAGCTTTTAGAACCACATAAAAACTGGTCCTTCCGTGGGAAAAACAGATATATAGACATATCCACAGCACTTTCCCCAGGGTCTCAGGAAGCTCTTTCTCTGACCCCTAATCCCTGTTGAACCAGAGTTTCAAACTGCTTTCTTCATGGTTAAAATAAACATAAAATAGCTGATCAAGTCACCTGTGTAATTTTTAAATCAATCGATCCTTTTGCCTAACCAAAGGGCATGCTCTTGGTTGTAGCTCAACCTTTTAAAAATAGCAATTTCTTTGGCCTAGAAGAGAGAACATTCTCCCCATTTTCCCACTCATAGTTCATTAGTGCAAAAAATCAACATTCTTTTCCTCTTGACTAATCCTTTCATAAATACAGGCTTGCTTCAGGTCGGTGCCAAACAGATAACAGGAGTCCTTAGGCAAAATCTTAGTTTGCAACACAAAACATCAGCTGGCTGTGAGTAAACAAAACAAATAAATTAACATCAACCATTCTTTATGGGACCACATCAGAGTTACTCCCCACATTGATCCGTCTGATTAGGTACCAGATCTGCCTGGCTGCTGTCAGAGGGGAAGCATTCACTCTGGGGTCAGTGTGGGTTCAGGGCAGCAGAGACTCTGCCCTGGCCAGCCGGAGACCTCATGGGGTTGAGTTGAAAAGTTAGAAGCCAGAAGAGCATTTAATGCCAAGTTTACAGTCTGTGCAGGTGAAATGGTCCAGTAGCCTCAGTACGTAAGCATCAAGTGTATGCATTTTTACCAAGAAAATCTCCTACCTGACGTCACGTAGAATGTAGAATCCGTGCTAACTGCCTGTCATCTTTTCTCAGATCCAGGCTTCAGAGGATGTAGGGCTCCTTGTATAACATGGGGATCGCGATGCTAACTTCACCTGCTTTCTCTCGCTCACCTGCTCATAGGAAGCGTCAGGAATTCCCTATGACGTTTTCCAAGTCTAGCTGGTGTTTGTTGTTGCTGCATGTTGTTTTCCAGTTTTGTCTTGGTCCTTCATGGCAGTCAGATGTTCAAATCCGTATCATTGTAACAGTAAAGTAGGTCTCATGTTAGCATGTCCAGCTTTCAAAGATGTACACATTTTTGGAATTAAAAGGTTTAGGTTAATTGAAAACGAGTTACTACATCCACAGGGTTCTGCCCCAAGATACCTTCTTTTCAACAACTGAGATGTCCTAGTCTAGTCTTTTCACACCAACACCTGCCTCTATCTTGGTCCCCGGGTCGCTCTTCTGCCCTAGTTTCCACACTTCCTACTCCCCTGGTGACCGGGCTGGCCCCCAGACTATCAGAGTCCATCTGTGTCACACTGGGGTTATGACCCCTGTATTCCCCCCATCCCCCTCCCCTGCCCAGATGAGCAAGTAAATAAATCTTCTTTGTCCGGAACTCCGTCTCAGTAAGTGACACCAATTCTGAAGTTGAGCCACCCAAGTTATTCCTCGTTTTACTACATTTCTAATCAAGCACCTTCATCCAACCTCCTTTCTAACTTTTCTAGAATCCATCCTGTGCCTCGATGCTGCTGACGGCTGCCTGGCCGAGGCCACATTCAACAACCATTGCACGTGGACCAGCCTCAAATCTCCCTTCTTACTTCCGTCCCATCCATTGCTGCATTTTAGCAGGGAGATTGCTTCTCTTAGTGACGTATGAGATATACCTCGAGCTCTTCAGGAACTTTGCATTCTTGGGAGTGAGCCAGCCCTCAGCTGGCTATTGATAAGCTGCTCTTTTCTGATTGGATGGCTCAGGCCAGCATCCGCTCTGATTGGTTGGTGCAAGCATGCTAAGTTGTGACCTATCTTGAGTGACCCTCTTGGGTTGTTTAAATCCTTTCACGTGGTTTCCAGGGTCTCCAGGATCTGGCCGCTATGTACATCTCTAGCCTCCATTGTCACTGCTTCTTCCCTCAAATTCTGCTTTCCTCCAGCACCAGATTACGCTGCTCTGTAAATGATGTCCACATCTCTCATCCCCACGCCATTGCAATACGGTGCCCTGTGTTTGAAACGCCTCCCACACGCTGTCCCTGTGGGTCCACTTTTCCAGCTGCAGCTCACCTGTGGGCCGAGACGGAAATGTCACCTCCGGTCTGAGGTGGTTCCCATTTGCTTCTACTGGAGCGGCCTCGTCTTCTCTCTCAGATGGGTTTATTCCCTAGGCTGTCACCTCCGTGAAAGCGGAGCTTGTGTTGGGTTACCACCCTGGGGCACAGCGCAGTCGCTGGCACACAGTCCACGTGGTGCAGAGTGAACACGGAGAGACAGGGGAACAGATTCAGGCTCCCAGTGAGTCTTGAGCATGCCGATCATGGAGAATCCGAGCGGTGTCTGGGTGGAGCTGCCAGAGAAAGACTGGGCCTGTCATTTTAGGGTTCCACATCAGTGACTGGAAGGAAGCGTCCTGTTGGCAACCGTGGGGTGTCCGGGTGTGGGAGGCTCTGAGAGAGCTGGCGGATCCGGGGCACAGAGGGAAAGCCGGGATGCAGCCAGGGCGAGTCCTTTGATTTTGTGGTTTCATGCCCTCTCCCTGCTGAAGAGTCCGCTCAGCCCTCGTGCGGCACGGAAAGGGCTCATTTTAACTTGGATGGAACTGCAGGTGTGCAGGGAAGCCCGTAAGGGGCAAGGCTGTGCCATGGTCCGCGGTGGTGTGCCTGGGCGCGACCTGCACTGACCAGCCTGCGGCCCGGCAGGGGACTCGGCGGTGGCCGGGCGACCCACAGCAGTGAAGCTGTTGAGGAGAATTGCAAGGTTTAAGGAAATGCTTCTCAGGGACTTTCACAACCCAAGGGAGAGCGAGGCCTGAAACTTGTGAAGGCAGCCCGTGCACTTGTATTGAACATTTTTACTAGTGCTGGAGCTTATAACACCGTGGACTCAACAACCACCTTTTCCCGAGTTTATTTTATCACGGTTTCCACGTCGTGTGTGCGGGAGCGTGGAGTGATTTTTTTCAAGCATGAAAAGGAAAGTTTCTTGCTGCTCTGTCTTCTGAAGAAAGAGTTCCTGTTTTGTTAAAGGAGTTCCAGACATGTGATTCAGCAACAAAAGTCCCCAGTTGGAATCATATACGTTGTAAGGACCATGGACCTTGAGTCATGTAAAAGCCACGTGTTCTCTGGAACTTCATAGGAATTCCTTTCTGGGTCCCACGAAGGGCGTGTTATCAGAGCGTGTGAGGATCCTGGTTAGTTGCAAAGTGGAACCATCTGACCCAGCATTCCAGTGGCCTAATCAATAGCACCTGCTCGGAGTCTCCCCACTCAGCTCCAGGGCCGTTGAACACGAGCTGATGGGGCAACGTTGTGACCTCTTTCCTAAACATGACCTTTCAGGATGTTTTCTTATGAGCGGTTGTCTATTTTAGAGATAGAAGCAAGAGTAGAAAGTGAATTTTGCAGAAAGCCAGTTACTGGATGACTAGCATAGCAGCAGAAGTCATCTGCTTTTGAGCCCAACGTTTGGATTAAGAAGTTAGTAACATTTAGTGTTTACCTTATATGTTCTTCCTGAAGATAGGAGTGAAAAAGAACTTCTAAATCCATGGGGCTCCTTGGAAATTGGAACGTCTTCGCTGCGTTCATTCTTATTGACTAAGGAAGGCAGTTGGCCTGGGAGCTTAGTCTATGGCTGATTCTGGAATACTTCAATAGGATCAATTAAAATTCTGTGTTGCCATCTTGACAGGAAACAGCTAGTCTCTGTTTCAATTATGCTCTAAGAAATAATAAAAGCACAAAAGCATTCCAGGTTATGTTTGAGTTAAGCTGGGTTTTTCACGCAATTTTCTTGGACGGCAAAAAATTTTAAAGCTAAGTAAAATGCGCTATTAGGGAGTGAAACTCCGAGGTGCTGTTTGGCTCTACAGACAGGGATAGTTCTCGCATTAGTGCAAAAGGACATTGTGGCAGTCTGAAAGATTAGTTTATGACATTCATATGTATTCAACAAGTGGAATGTGATTTGTTTTGAATCTTTAGCTAATTAATATTTGGCATGCACACTTGTTGGAAATCAGGTTTTATCCAGATGGGGGAAAAAAGAACTCAATCCCAATACCAGTTACCAAAATTTTCTTTAGGAATAGCATTTGCCGTAAGAAAATAATTAATGCAGCACTTTTTTCCCAACTCTAAGTACTGATCATGTTCACAAATTTTATGCAGTATTTCTAAACCTCTTGCATGGGGTCTGTGTTACAATCGTGGGACTGTATATACATTTTGTGAATAAAAATATCTTTAAATTGATGCAAAGCCAGATAGAAATCTGTTAGGATCTGCTATCCCATGTTCTTCCCAGACCCAACTTAAGCTCCCTGGGCCCTAGAGTTGTCTGTGTGGTTGATGTGCTCACTTGAAATGCAAACAGTAAACTTTCATGTTTCACCTTTTTCCATTTGCAGGGGGAGAAGGGAGGTTCTTTCTTTAAATACTAGATAGTGTTCCTGTCTGACTTTACAGCTATTAATCATATGCTCCAGGGGCTGCAGACTATGCTTGGTAGACTCAGTGTTGGAATATTTAAATTAAGTATGGTTGTGGGATAGTGCGCTTTGAGGAGAAATCAGTTCTCTTTGGAGCTAGAAAGGAGTAAAGGAAGGCATGTTTTGGTTGCCTAATTATATGTAGTTAACCCAGGATCTCCTCAGTCAGGAAGTTCTGCACCTTTTTCTTGACTAGCATGAACGATAAGGAGAAATAGGAATTGTTGCTTTGCGACTGTTGCTATGCTGGGTAAGCAACCTATTGTTTCAAAAAGTGGCTTTATTTGAAGTTCATTCTTGTTGGTGAGAATTGACTATTAAATATTCTTATTAAAAAATTCCAGTTGATAGCAACTGGGGAGTTCTCAGCTGGAAATAATTGCCACTTCCTTTTTTAAACACAGTTTTACAGAATGCACAATTGGATTTTTTTCCAATTTCCAGCCTTGTTTAAATGCCCCCCTTATGTAAGTTCTTTTGATCCTTGAAACCAGCAACTCATTAAACAGGCATATGCTGATGGACAAGCATCAGTCTCCAAAACGAATTTTATAATTACTGAAACCCAGAATGAGATATGTTAATACCTTATTCAAGAGCAATTCACTTTATAAGCATACAACTGGTTTAGGAAAGTCGTCATGTTCAAAATATCAAATTACGAGTGTCATCATCAATCAGTGTTGACTAAGTACACATATATGTACATAGCGTTAGCTGACGCTTAACAGAATACATGAATGTTGCATTCTTTAAGCATAAATCGTAAATAGAAAATACTACCGTGCACGCATTAAAGTCCCAAATAATCCGATAATCCTGTAAGGATTCTTATCATACCAAAATGTAAAGAATTCATTATTTATTGCCTCAAACACTAACGTGTGTGGATAGATGTTGAATCTTTGAGAGAAAATTCTAGTAACGGCAATGACTCAGCCCTTCATGGAGAAGCGCACACAGATTTCCTGAAGAGAGTGAAACTGCAGCATTTGTGGCCCACGAGTGACAACGCCAACATCACATCGTCACATGGACCCATAAAGTTGTCTCACTCACCCCCATGGTCAGGTCAGCTCACCTGTGCGTTGCGTAGATTGACTGACACCTGTTCCTTGACAGGCTAGCAAGGCACCTGGCACATGACCTGTTAAAGGTTCTCAATACACAGTTCTTGAAAACGAGACAAGGAATGATCCTAAACAGACATTTAAAAACATAATTCATCCCCCAGAGATGCAACTCAATCGCGAAGGCAAGGGGAATCCAAACAGGCCTACTATGAAATCACTGTGTAACGATCCCTATTTTATAATGAAATGGAGACCAAGGGAAGTGGGAGGATTGTTTTCCAGGGCATAGGAGCACCAAATTGCAAATTCAGGCCTCGAATTACTGTCGGCCTGTGTTTGAGATTATTCCCTTGGTTCTTCTCACATCTCTAGGGAGGAAGAAAAGTTGCCCCTTATTTTCAAAGTATATTAACTTGTTTTAGGAGGGGCACATGTGAGCTTATGATGGGGTCATCATTATTCATATTTTTAGTTCAAAAAAAGTTTACATTTTTAAGCGCCTATTATCGGATTGGGAAAAAGTCGTATGGACATTCTTAGCCACTTAGGCTTTAAATAGATCTACATAAAATTCACACTTGTTGTGTAAAGAAAACAGAATTTGCTGATTGGAAAGGTAGTAATTATTTAATCCCTGTAAGTGAGAAGTGTCGATCAGTGTGTGCACCAAGGCTGATGCAGAAGAAACTGGGAGATGGAAGGGGCCCATTTGCTCTCTGGGAGTCCGCAGAGGGGCAGCGAGGTATCTTCACCCACACAGCCTGCATTCAGGTGTCCCTCACTTTTCTGAAACAGACACACAAGTAAAACTCCGTTATTAAGAATCTTCCTACTATTAATACGGGTCAAAGCCACCTCTCTCTGCACCCTTCCATTTTTTTCCTCTCTGGCACAATCAAGTAGAGAATTAAAGACACTACCTGAACAACGCAGCTCAAAATTTGGAGGTAGAAGTGTTTCAAGCAAAAAAATTCTTTTTTTTCCTTCAATGTTTTGACCTATTTGTTCCTTTTGATCAAATTCACTGAAGTCAATTGCCCCCTGAGACGCAAACATGAGAAACGAAACGTCATTAATTAAATGTTTTTCTTTTACTTCATTAGCTGAACTGTAAGTAAGTTTTCCTCCCAAAGTGCACTGTTGTTTTCAGCCGTATGAATTCTTCAAGTTACAGGAAATAAACCCTTCTCTACACAATGATGTTTTAAATGCCTCTTTACTGCCTCCTTTCTCCTTTCAGTAGTGTGCCTGCCAGCAAATCTCTTCGGCTGTTTGAAAAATATAGAGCCCGGCTTATTCTTTTTAGGAAGCTCCTTTCTTCCTGGGCATTTAACGGATCTTCATCTCACTGGAGCCTTCTTCCCAGGCCCCAGGCCCCACGCCCACTTGGCAGTCATGGGTGGGTCCTGACTGTGGACCTTGGGACCTGAGCCCCTAAGGCCTGGGGCTGGGAAAACACTGTCCACTTCTCCGTAATAGCCCTTATCTGAGATAGTGCCTTATCCTTCACTCTCAGGCTCTGTTTGGCCTGGTGTCACGTGAGACGTTGACAGATCCGACAAGGATTCCATGCGTCCTGTAAGCCACAGCCATTCAAGCCCCTTCTCTCCATCCTGGGAGGCCTCTCCTGTCTCTCCGCTCCCACCAAGACTCGAGTTTTTCCAGCCCAGCCCCTCGAGTCATTTCTGGTGCCCAGTGGTGTCCCCTCCATCCTTCTGTACTTGGTTTTCCTGAGATACTGGACCCTGTGCCTACATCTTCCCAGACATACTTACCAGCTCATCTACCCTTTTTTTACCCCTTTTAAGTTCCTGTCCCCAAGTTTCTATTATTCAACATTTTAGGGTCTCACCAGGTAATTTTATCAATGCCCCAGACTTCAATCGCAACGTTAAGATGGATGATTTGCAGATGGCTCGCCTTAGCTCTGGGCACAAATACCTGTGTGCCTTCTAGACATGAAATCTAGGCTTCTGTGAGCTGGGTTATACATCTTTCCACTGTTTCCACTTGTTGTGGAGCTTAAAGACTTGGTGAAAATTGGTCTGGTGCATCTCTGCTCTTTAATCATCAGTCGGTTATTGAAATTCTAACATGTTTCATAACAGTGCCATGAGAGAACCGTAGGGACTCTGGATTCACCTGATAAAAATCATTGATTAGAAGCCAAACCATTTTTGCGTTGTTAACATCAACCCTGACGTCCTGCCTGTCACATGCAGCGTTCTACCTAATCACGGAGTGTTCACATCCCTTGTTTTGGGGCTCCAGCATTTACCGTAAGACGGTGTACAGCATCTATGTAATTTTTCTTCTTTGTGTCCCTTCCTTGTAGTTGTTTGAAATTACGGTGCCTCTCTCTCAAGGCCCCAAACCGGTGACAGTCAGTTTTGCCAATCACACTTCCTGCCGCTGCATGTCGAAGCTGGACGTGTACAGACAAGTTCACTCCATCATCAGACGTTCCCTGCCGGCAGCGCCTCCGCAGTGAGTATCAATCCAATTTGCTCCCTCCTCGTCCTCTGCTAAGAAAAGTGTACGTGCCACTGAACACAGTTGAGGGAATGGAGTGTGGGCCTATCATGGGCTCTGCCTCACGTGCGCAAGATGACAGATCGAACAGTGCCCCAGGAAAATAAACTCAACGGAAACAGGGAAACCCATTTTATAGACACAGCAGGTCACACGATGAAAGTGGTATTTCTGTGGAGCCTCCCCTCCCTCCTCCTCCACACACTCAGGAATTTCGGTACAACACTCATGACATTAGGTGGGCCAACTCCTCAGTGACCCTAAAGCTGAAAACATTTAAGCCTTAAGAAGATTTGGGTCCAAAGCAAAAAGTAAATCTAAATATTTACATCCATTAGTATCCGATTGCTTTGCCTCAACCTCAATGATTTCTTCTCGTCATATCTATTCACATCTTTATTTCAACCAGGGTTACATCTTGATTAACCAATTACTTGAAAGAATTTCCTGTTCCTGTTCCTTCCAAATAACACTGTGTTACTCAGATTTCCTTCCCGTCTAGTTTTTTGTTTCGTCAAGGGTATCATATGCTTCATTAGGTCAGAGAGAAAGCCTCGGATAGTGTACAGAGGATGCACCCTTCCAGTGGTTTGTAGGGGACCTTTCTGCATTGCCACCTGAGATGGAACAATGTCCCACCTTCTGCCTCGGGAGCAACCAGGCCCTTCCGTGTTCTTCAGGACACCCAGTGCGCAGGGGTGTGCCGGTGAACAAAACTACAGCAGGCCGACGTCGGTAACAAAAGCATCCACAAGTTGATAGGCAAATACGTACGTTACCAATTTAAAAAAGAGCTTGCATTTTAGGAGACTTGACAGCACATGTGATACACGGATGGCAACTTGCTCCGAGTTGACTCATGTGCGGCTTTACTTGGGCAGACGGGGACCTTCTCCTTCCAGGGAATAAAAGGGAATCAACCGGTGCCCATGCGAGCAGAGATGGCCACCCCCGCAGCCCGAGGGGTCTGTCCCCCACCCCTGCACCTTGCATCCCTCCCCAGCGCCTCGGTCATGACCTCTGCTGCCAGCTCCCCGAGGTCCAGTCCAAGGCCTGACCGTATGATCGACTTCAATCTAAACCTACCTTCTATTGCTGTGTTTATCGTTGTATTAACTACGATAGGTACAAAATCAAAGACTTAGTTTCTCCAGTCCACATTAATCCTCATGACGTTCCCTCATGTTCCCTGAGATCTTGAACTCAGTTGCCATGAGTTGCTTCCTTCCCGTCCACCTCCTGTGAATTACTTTTTCCTTACATCCCGAAACACTCGATTACTCAGGGGGAGAGGGGGGACTGTGGTCCAGCCAACACTCACTTCCGTCGCTGCTGCCCTCCCTCCCTCCGTTCTGCATGTGCTTCCGGCGTAGCCCAGTGGCCTCACTCCCAGTTTCCGGGCATAAATGCTTCTCCATCTCCTGTGTGAGCTCACAAGCTCTGCAGGCCGTTATTTCCTCCATCTGCCCAGACGCTCGCAGCGACTCCCAGCTCCTCAAGGAACGGAGCCCAGAGCGCTCGCGCCCGGGCCAGCACCGTCCTGTCTTCGTTGGCCCCCGTTCACCGTCTGGTTCCACCCGTCCGGCTCCCTGCTCACCAGGCTCATGCCTGCTGTGGCTAGTTTGTGCTCTGGCCGTGCTCCTTTCTTTCCCACCTTTCCGAGGCCTGGTCCCCTCCTCAGAGTTCAGGGGACATCTGTCTCCTGCGTTCGTCTGTGCAGACACCACGACCATCCTTGGCTTCTTGAGCAGCCATGGCGATGGCTGCCATCCCTTTGTCCTTGCGTGAGGCCCAGGGTCCGCCAAAGTGGCTCATGAAACTGGGCAGCGAGAGTGTTTCCGGCAGGCCGATGGCCGGTGAATTACATTGAAACATAATTGAGCCATGACTCAATTCTTGGCGGTGTGATCGCATTGTCTCACTTAACCGTCGCAAAAGTCACCCATGGAGCTCACAGTCATAGCACTAGCCTCGTTCTGTAGAGCAGATTTGGAGCTAAACAGTAATACTGCACCAGTCCCAAAAATGCTTGTTCACTAACACAGCTTATTGATTCTTATGGAGTCCATAGCACTTGCAGATTTTACTCATAGTTTCATCCTTTCGCGTTCACTCTGTGGTACTGCTTGAGGCAAGAAGAGACGAAAAAAAAGTAGAAGGACCCAGGGCCATAGAGGAAGCCAGACCTGAACTTGAAGTCAGGCCCACCACCCATGCAGCTCTGGAGACTGGGGCTTTCACATCTCCGTGACTCAACTTGCTTCCGCATAAAGTGTCACGATGTAAAGGGAATTGAACGAAACAGTGAATGCTGGTATAATGCTCAGCACAATGTCTGACACCTAAGAGATGATTGTTGTAAGGAAGATTCACTTTCATCATTAAGATTCGCATCTGCTTTATCTCCTCGTCTCTCTGTGTTTCAGTGTTTTGTTTTTACTACTCGCTACAATAAGAATGTATTTTATATTTCAAGCCAGTGCACACATAGCTGTGTGTGATATGTATATATATAGTTTTAAAGTAGGTGACTATATAATTTTACGCATACGAGAATTATATAGTTATATATAACTATAAAATGAAAACAAAGTGTTACTGTAAAATATTTTTCTTTATTATAGTGCTGCTCAGCCTTTTCTCCTTGTTTTCATTATGTCATGGCTACTAGTTCTTTCATAGATGTTTTTTATAGTCCCCCTATGAAAATTTAATTCCACAGATATATTTATATCTCTTTATGTGCCTTATGTATATCTAGGCTTTATATATATAAAAAGGAAGTAGGAAGTTTACCTTTTTATTCAGTGTAGGATTAAAGTGACAAAATAAAAGTTTTATGTTAAAAGTTAAATTAAAATGTAAAAGCTATTTACATTGAACACAATTTTATAACTTTTGAGAAACATTTAAAGTAATTTATTTACTTGTATAATTAGTCATATATCAAATTACACATGGGAAGCAGCAATTTATATAAACAAATCACCATACAAATACATTTTTGAAGCATTCAAAATAATCATTTTCCAGCAAAAGTAAAATAATTTTTGAACTCATAATTTCTTTACATTTTTTTAGAGAACTTAACTTGTTTACACGTTTGCTTCAAATAAGAAAACAATGTTAAACGGTTAGCGCCACTAGATAGTCATTTAGATAGTGTCAGCATTTTTCTTCTCAGCATTTGGCATACAAATGGCTTGATTAAATTTATGGAATTAAAGAACAAAATCCATGTAAGCTATTTCCATTTCATTCCCAAAGCTCAAGTCACACACTAAAGCACCAGAGACCAAGCATAAATAATGAGCCACAAGGCAGCACACAGGCGCACCCTGTCACTGCGTGACTGTGAGGTCAAGCAACTGCCTGGGAGAGAGGGAATAAATAGCCATTTATTCCCTATTATTTTATAGCCCTTATCTTGCAAATACTTGGGATACCATTCAAGGCCAGTGCTGCTCATGCAATAGCCAATAAAACCCAGTAGCAATTAAACAATGTGGCATGATATTTTGTTGGGTTTTGCAGGGCCTAAAACTATTGTAAGCTCTAAGGTTCCTCCCCCCGAATTCCCAGTGTGACCTCCTTACAGATGATGGTGATACTGTTATGATGTATGCTACAGGAGAGGGGAGGCTCTCAAATACTTCTGTGCTGCTTCTCTCTTTTAAATGTTGGCCTCAACCTGTTGTGGATTGTGACCCACAATTTAATTTTAAAAACTCCCATAATGATAATGTGTAGAGGATGAGTACACGGCTATGTTATAAAATTATTACCTTGATGAAGCGTCCAGAGGAGTAGCCATCGCAAGGACTAAATTTAAAAAGACTGACAAATCCAAGTGTTGGCAAGGATGTGGTGCATGCCCCTGGGACGCTCAGCTATCACAGATGGGAGTGTGACATGGTGCCTCTGTAAAACACTATGACAGAGCCTTGTGAACTTAAATACGCACTTAAAATGAGATTCATGGGTCGTTCCCCAAGGAAAATAAAGTGCGTTTCTACCCAGTAACTTGTACACAAATGTTGACGATGAAGGCTTTACTAGCCAATAACTGGAAACAACACACATGTCTATCAAGGGTGAATGGAAACACAACTGTAGAATATTCACCCAGGGTGGGTATTACTAAGCCATATGACAATGACTCGATGCACACACAACAATATGTTGGGTCTCAAAAACATTAAACCGAATAAAGAAGCTTAATTAAAAAGAATGCACACTGCATAATTCGATTTTTTGTGAAGCCCTAGAAAAGGCAGGTGTAACATAGATGAGAGTAAGTAATTCAGCCGCTGCCTGAGAATGTGAGAGCAGGGGACTGACCGAGGTGACGACAGTGGTTTTTGTTTGATTGTGGTGACCGTCACATGGGAGCATGTATTTGTAAACCAGCCATGAACTTAAAAGTAGAAATGTTTTGTCATCTGCAGCGTATTCCTTAATAAGATTAGTTTTGGAAAAGCCAGGAGAAAAGTACCTTTTTATTAGTGATGGTTTTGAAGAGAGTTCAGGTTTTCAAGGGTAGATTCCTTAAAACCGCTGGTGGGGTGACACTTGCCGTCCAGTCTTTAGGGTCCTGATTCCATATCGGAGGCTTCCCAGCACCGTGTAGGTGGAAGTGCATTTCCTCCAGATGCAGGGGAGTTTACCTCGGGCACCCGTGGTTAGCCATCAGCAGTCATGCAGACCTTCTCCCAGACGACTGTCTTCCCAATAATTGCCTCGTATGTGAGGGAACCGTTTGTAATTAAGAAGGGATGCCTAGATTTTCCTACCTAGCAAAAGATGGATCTACTCATTCGCAGGATATTTATATTGAGTCTTCTATGCATATAACACTCTTATTAGGGTTGAGTATATCCCAGGCAGATAAACTCCAAATAAATAAATAAAAATGGAAAACACGGGCTTATAGATTTATCTACTTGCCCAGGCTGCTGGGTGCCTGTCCTAGTGGCATGTGACTCAAAAATGACGGGCCCTGGACTCAGGTAGCCGATTGGTGACCAGTGTAACTCCTGTTTCATAGCCACACCTCAGGTGGCAGCTACACTTTTGTTGATGGCAAGCTTGTGCCTTAAAACAACCATTAATATTCACACAAAAAGTGAAAGGGTAGATGTATAAACCCACTTTCTCACACTAATGCAACTCTTTTCTTAGCCTGTCAATTATTCAGCCTGGAAAAAATGTTAAAGCCATGGAATATTTATTTATCCGTCCTACTTTCCGGGTACTCCTTTTATATTCATTCCAACCCCCACTTGTCTGCTGTCCTTCTGGTCAAGAGACGAATGGAACAGAAGCAAACAGGAACATAAACAGGCAGCAAGCACAAATTAATGTGAAACCAATAATAATCAGTATAAGGGAAAATAAATATATGCATTGAATTTAGATCTCTTTTTGAATTGAATATATTCATTTTATTTTAGATAATGGATGCAATCCTGATTTCTATGTGCAGTTTTAAAGATGTGACTTAGTAGCATTGAATATTCTTAGCCATTTTTTATTCCATATTAACCACTCTTGTGAAAATAAAAGCAAAGGAACACCTGTGTAGAGAGTCAAGCGTATTCCAGGGCTACACCTGGTGAATTCAAGGAGCACACAATTCAAAAAACATTTTGGGTTAACACTGTTGAAACATTTTTCCCAGGCTCCGTGGTTGGGATAATGAACCAATATAGATGTCCTTCCAGCCATGGTTCTGACAACACTCTTGAGCAAAAAGGCTCTAGATTGATCCTCTTCTACAATATTATAGTTGCAGGTTTGAGTAACATTAAGATGACATCTACCACTGGTGTTTAGAAACTCAAAATTCTGTTTTGGTATTTACCAAAAACAACTGATGTGGTCGAGTTCCCCTCACTGGTTTTCTCACAGAAACACAGAGGGTCTTGCTGGATGGCACTGAAGGCTGTGAGGTGTGTAGAGTGCTGGCAGGACACACTTTCAAAGGAACGTTCTAGGGTCCTGTGGCACGTTTCACAAGACTTAGCATAGTTGGCCATTTGAGGAACTGAACGGTGAGGCACAGAAGCCCCGTGGTGGTGAGCAGAACCTGAATCTCTTGGGTTGCTGAGATGCCTATCAAAGCAGCCGCCAGTGAGGGTGGTTGATTCAGAGCACAGTTCATCTCCAAAGAACAAATTTGCTTTTTAAAAAAGTCAATGAGTACTACAAGTTGCATTTGCACGCAATTAACGTTAGCATTCATTTGGAATGATCTGTGAGACATTTAGTAAAGCAGATCAATAGTAGCTTCCTATAGATCAAGATGCAGTTAACGTTTTTTCAATTAGAACTGAATGATAAAGATTATAGTTCTTGGGGGAAAAGGGTAACATTTCAGCTCAGTTCTAAGTAGTGCCAAGTGGATGGTGGTAGCATGTTGTCTTTGTTCCTTAAATATGGATTTGAGGAGTCAGGGAAATTCCAAGTACATAACTCCAGTGCCAAAAATACAGAACATGACAGCCAAAAAATGAGTATTCCCCAAAAGCCCACTATAGCATTCAAAGTACAAGAGCTAGTAATTACCCAATATGTACAATTCACTCTCACGGAGCATAGTTGGCTCACATTAATCTTCTCAAGTTTCAAGGAGGGTAAATGGCAAAATAAGATTGATTTTTATCATTAAAACCACTGTTCTCCAACACATGCATGTATCCTTACATTTTTGGCCTCTAATTTTAAGTAACTAGCAATAATTATCAAACCAGCCTAGCGAAGTTTTGAAATGATTAATTAAATGATTCTGAGAAAAGCATCTTTGTCCTTCATACAAATTAAAAGCAGGGCTGTGGTTGTGTTTCTAGGTTCGTGGGTGGGAATGGGAAAGTAGGAAAGTCCATTTGTTTCTATATGATTCCCACCGTAGATCTATTTTACCATAGATCTATTTTACCATCTGGTTTGCTGCCCAGCCAAAATACAGCTTTGAATAAGTGCTTTATAAATACCCTGTACAAAATAATAGATTTGTAAACATTTAATATATCACACATTAATATTCATATCAAAATTTTAACAAAATAAAGGTGCTTTTGTTTCCACATACAATCTACACTTTTAAATTTATAATTTTGAAGATGTTGAAGTATTAGAGAGAAAACTACTATTTTTCCTTATAATATGCTAGGAAATTATTTGTTTTCATACCTACTTAGGATGAACAATTAATTGTATATACATCTTCAGCTTAAGCACAGACACATTAACACATATCCCTGCAGTTAGAACTCTCACCATTCATCAATCCACTTAGGCTAGTGAATCAGATAATTCTTTTTTTTAATTTAATTTTATTGTTGTATTATATCCATCCCCCTTTTTACTCTGCTCTGTCCCCTTCCCCACCAATCATCTCCCCCCCAAAATCAATCCCACTTGTTGTCCATGTCCATGGTTCTTCCATGCTAGTTTCTTGACTAAACTGCTCCCCTTCTGTGCCTCCTTCTCCCCTCTTCCCCCTCCCCATTCCTCTTGCCCACTGAAGGTCACTGGTGACCCAAAAGGTCACTGGTTCGATTCCCAGCCAGGGCACATGATCAGGTTGCAAGCCAGGTCTCCAGCCAGGCCCGTAGCTAGAGGCAGGTGAAAGGCAACCCTACATTGATGTCTCTCTTCTTTTCTGCCTCTCTCCTTTCCCCCTCTCTAAAAATAATACATTTTAAAAATCTTTTAAAAAATGCATTTCCAAACACATATAACTGATTTTATGATCTACTACTGGGTTACAATCAATAGCCAGGAAGACACTGGCTTTGGTAACGACAGTATCAATCCCACATGGGCAAGAGAAAGATGCCTTTCTAGCTGCGACCGCCGCACCACTGTGTCCACCTCATACCAGCATGTGAGTGTGTGACTTAAATCACATCAATATTGAGGCAACATCGCCATAATCAATTTAACTTCATTTATAGAAGAGTGATAGTAGTTTTATCCAGCCAGGGTTCATTGCAGTTCTATTGTATAACGAAACATAACTTCCATTTATCTGATAGTGGAGTGCTAACATTTTGGATGAAGAGGTAAACTAAAAATCAATTACATTGACTTGGAAATGTATAAATATTGTCTAAATTTTATGTGGATCAATGTGTGTTCATGATTAGCCAAGAAAATAATGACAAAAATATGCAATGTGTAGCAGCTTGCTCTTGGGAGTCCCTAAAATTATTATGAAGGTATTATGTTCTCCAGGAAATATTGTTAAGTGAAAAAAATCAAGGTTTAGAACATCACATAAGGATGGTTTTGTTTGTGTATCTGAATGAAGTAAAATACCTGCATACTACATACAGGCATACATATTTATTTTCTTTTATTTGCAAAAAGAAACAAGCTAGAATTCAAAAGCTACAAAAAAATAGCATTCTGTTAACTTTTTACTAAAACACATAAGATGAAGGAAGGAAGAGAGGGAGGAGGGTGGAAGGAAGGAAGAAAGGAAGGACTAGAATAACAACAACTATGGTCTTTGATAGCTTTCTGGTGGAGTGTCAAGTGGGAATTTTGTATGAATGGACCCTGGACAGTTATGGGCATCTGTGCTTCAGAAAAATAATCAGGAAAGGTACCTGTATAAGAATGTTTCCTGTAGCATTGTTTGAAAAAGCTAAGTTGGAAGCAACTTCAATCGCTACCAACAGAGGACTCATGAAATACATAATCATACATCCATCTTGTGGACTGCTGTGAACCACTACCAATAACAGAGCAGAACCTTGAGAGATGACACACAAAGATGTCCGTAATGGATTGTTTAGTGGGAAATGAAATTCCTGAGTAATATGAAAGGCTCTATCCCATGTTTGTACAAACTAGAAGACTATGTGAGGATACAAATTAGTGTATTTGCCTTCAAAACGTCCAAGTCTGGAGTGTCATCTCTGGGATTAGAGTGGATTGCAGGTGTTGGAGGAGGCACTTTTGAGCGGGAACTTGACACTGCATTGCATACACCCTCGTGTCATTTTAGAGCTTTTGGTACTAGCATATGCTGATGTTTTGGCTCAAAGGTGGAAGAGATTGTCCCTTCCACCTACTAGTTACACTAACGCTGGCCCATCTGTGTCTCCCCAAGGTGCCACGCTGCCAACAAGACATGCCCGACAAATTACACGTGGAATAGCCATGCCTGCAGGTGCCTCACCGAGCAAGACTCTGGTTTCCCCTCACATGCTGGAGATGGTAAGCCGAGTGGTGTTTATTTATTAATAAATACCAAGGGTCTCTGCTGTGCTTAACCAGCGTTCGAATGTTAGTGGCGCATGCACGGTACGGAGATCATCACACCCCGAATTAAGCCCCTATGTGGTAGGACCTCTTTGCCTCCTTAGGGTGAATGCCTTGGTAAAGAAACATGCCATGTTTGTGCACAGCCCTATAATGAAAAACACGCAAAGGAGGGCACTTTTCCCTGCTTTTAGTCGCTTCACGTGGCACCCAGCACCAAGTGAGGTATAGTAAGCTGTCCCCCTGTGTCCGTCTAGACCCAGCAGATGGATTCCATGGCATCTGTGGACCCAACAAGGAACTGGATGAAGAGACCTGTCAGTGTGTCTGCAAAGGGGGACTTCGGCCTTCCAGCTGCGGACCCCACAGAGAACTAGACAGGGACTCCTGCCAGTGTGTCTGTAAAAACAGACTTTTCCCCACCTCGTGTGGGCCCAGCAGAGAATTTGATGAAACCACCTGTCAGTGTGTATGTAAAAGAACCTGCCCGAGAAATCAGCCCCTCAACCCTACGAAGTGCGCCTGTGAATGTACAGAAAATACACAGAAATGCTTCTTAAAAGGAAAGAAGTTTCAACCTCAAACATGCAGGTAAGAAATCTCCCTCAATCGTCATGATTTCTCTTCCTGGAAATTGTTTTCCCAACTAAAAGTCATTTTTCTCAACCTACGTAGCAGCTGCTGGTTGTCAACAGGACACCAGTAAGTTCTGGAAGATGAGTTCCGATCCTTTTTCACCAGTGCCAGACTCTCAGGAGCCTACGAGGTCTGTCCTGGAAGTCTTGAGCCTCTATCAATACAATTGAAACAGTTTGCGCAGCTGGTATTTTCCAAACAGACTTTGCATGCGTGTTCCCAAGAAGTAAGAAAGAAGCCCGGGGAACCCAAAGCAGATCCAAGCTCAGGATACATTCACCCAATTGTTCACCTCCTTCATCAGTAATTTTTTCCACTAATCATGGTGAGGTTTATGCCCTAGAATTCCATGATAAACTTCTGTATAAGGTATCAGTAGACTCCTAACGGCCAGCTGCAGTGGACAGTTTGGTCTTTATGTAAGCCATCCTCTCCGTGGCCTCTCTTCTGTTTCCTCACTGGTGTCTTTGAGTTTCCAGATGTTTGTGCCTGTCACCTTCACTGGCTTCTCTTCTTCTCTTTTGTTCCCTCTTTAAAGATGGCGAGAATGTCCTTTCAAGAGAGAACTAGTCACATGACCCAACTCTTAGATGTCATTCATTTGTAATTCAGTATCTGCATTCATGTTCATCATTTTCTTTTCTCCAGTAAATAAAGCACCCATAGTTTTGATTCCCAAAGGTTTTGTGTTCATCTTAGTATGTATTTCTGATTTTCTGTCTATACTCACATGTTAGCTGCTACATCAAGAGATTTCAATAAATCTATGTATATCGTCGATGACTTTCTTTCATTGTTGCAAGTTTACTTGCATATTCCTACTCTACCTGCCAGGATATTTCAAATATTCAGAATATAGATTAAATCTTATTTTGTGTATTGACTTCTTTGAGTGAACCTAGTTAGCAACTGGAAAACCTGACATTTTTATCCTTGCATAGTCTAACCAGCAATCATATTTTTCTCTAGAATTATATTAACTTGGAAGAAAAGATTTCTATCATTGTATGTATTTCTCCTAATCGTATAAACATTGCTTCATAAAGATTTTCTATTAACTGCTACTTTCCTTATGTTCATTTTTCGAAGTGTATAATTTCAGGTTTCACATATATATTGAAGCACAAAAATTATTTCTAATTTGAAAATATTTATAGTCATTTTCCCTGATAGTTATTCCAAAATGGCAGTGAGCAGAGTCTGCATCCTTTGGTCTGCTGCCTTAATGAGCAACTTTCATTCCTTATTGAGAGTTGTATTTTTTAGTGAAGGAATAACAGTGGTCTTCTAATGACGCATTTGCATTTAGACATTAAAAAAATAGCACTTTAACTAGATGTGTTTTCTTTTCTAACGCACAAAAAGGCAAATGATAAAATCACACTTGTAGTGTTTCTGTAGTGCATTTTCGGTTCCCAAGTCAGGTCATTTGCATTTTCCCTTGGACACCCATTCCATTCCCACATGTTAAGTCAAGTCATGTTCAAAAAACTCATCATCTTCAAAGACAGCTTCCGTTCATGAGAGCCCAGGACTTTGGATGTGCTGTGTTGCTTAATTACTTATTCTTCGCCACTGCTAGGAACTGGATGGAGGTCTGGCTGGGCGGGGG
Source organism: Noctilio leporinus (assembly GCA_004026585.1). Classification (NCBI taxonomy): domain Eukaryota; kingdom Metazoa; phylum Chordata; class Mammalia; order Chiroptera; family Noctilionidae; genus Noctilio; species Noctilio leporinus. The sequence goes on along the minus strand of PVIW01001904.1, from coordinate 68,503 downwards.
GGGGTGGGGGGGG
>PVIW01001904.1:0-68390 GCA_004026585.1 Noctilio leporinus | reverse complement strand
CACTGAAGCATCTCCTTCTCCCACCTGCTATGCCAGTGGCCGAGACACCCTGGCGGCGGGAGGGGGGAACATTCCTCTTAAACTTTGGGATTGTGAGCATGGATTTTAACACTTTAAAACCTACAACGCAATTTTATGACAAAATGAGTAGCTTCGCTCTGGTTTAAAAGTTAGAAACCACGGAAGCGTGTTTGATGCGTAACAAATTCCTCCCCTCGGTCCGTAACACACGTGTGCATGTCTCGTGTCCCCAGCTGTTACAGGCGGCCGTGCACAAACCGACTGCGGCACTGCGAGCAGGGCCTTGCGTTCAGTGAAGAAGTGTGTCGCTGTGTCCCTGCCTACTGGAAAAGACCACACTCGAAGTGAGAATGGACTAGTTTCCAGCTCGCCACTTTTCTGCCGGGGAGACTGTGTTGCCCTTTAGAACTGTCTGGGGACAGAGCGACCTTGGTGGGACCCTGGCAACAGAGGCCGAAGTTGAGGACCCCTGAACTACGGGGCACCATCCCAGAAACGGACTCGGGACTCGAACGCGTCTGCTTTGAAAGGACCTCTTGTAAACACTGGTTTTCTGCCAAGGACTGGACAGGCGAGGTTCTTCTGTCGTGGTTTAAAAAAAAATAATGACTATATAATTTATTTCCACTAAAAATATTGTTTCTGCATCCATTTTTATTGCAATAACAATTGGTAAAGCTCACTGTGATCAATATTTTTATATCATGCAAAATATGTTTAAAATAAAAGGAAACATGTACCAGAAATCACTCGTCAATCCTCCCTGCCCTACAAGCAGAACCTGTGAGTACAGGGTATTCACACCCCTACCTTTTACTTTTTCCCCAACCAGATGTCGGACTGGGCGTGCGATGGAAATGTGTGAACCTATCAGAGAAAACTTTCATAGGGAAAACAGTGGTGGTTATATTTTATTTCCAGTTACCTCTTAATATGTATGATGATAATCAACATTTTAGCCCACGATACTTTTGCATTGATAACCCAATGAATTAAATGGATTTATAGCCATCTTATAAGACAGTCTACGTAGGATGGCCATGTGATTAACTTTTTCAGATGCTTAACTGGGTAGCAGATCCCTCGGTATCTGGTTCATCCTTCGTGTTTTGATACATTTTTAAATGACATGAATGTTTTAGCTATTTTTTTTTTTTTAATCTAAGTTTGAAAGGAACCCCTAAGGCATGTAAGGAATATTAGATTCTGATTCCACAACTGTTATAAGTCATCTGCTTAAAAGTCATTTAAACTATGGGTTACCAATTAGTTTCTCACAAGATAAGAGTAAGCCAAAAAATCACTAAGCATGAGGCAGGCCAGGGGGCGGAAAAAAACACGTTAATTTGTCCCTGGAGATGTAATAGTTTTGGTCAAAAGCAGAAGTAACGTAGGCAAAGACAAGACATGGCCAGAGATACTCGCAGACAATTGTATGTGGCCCCTGAAAACCTGACTGCACTTCATGGCAACAAGGAGATTTTTGTGGTACCCGTTTAAAAGGGGCCTGGAGATAAACCTTAACAATTAGGTGGAGCTGATTGAACGAAAAGCTAAAACGCACAGTGAAAATGCTCATCAGCTCTTCCCGACCCTCAGATTCTAATCCAGTCCATCTGCAAGAGAGAGACACACACACAAACGACTAAACGCAAAATTCACGGCTCCAGTTACTCTGTCAGAAATTTGGAAAGTTTGTACACAGAGAGCTGTGCCTGGAAGCCTAATGCTGTATCCTCAGTCGAAAAGACTCAAGGAAGAGAAATCGTTCTGGTAGGCAGTTGTGGAAGAAGAGCTTCCAGGCCTTCTGGTTCGGGAAAGGGGCTCTGACCTTAGCTAACCGGCGGAGTGAAATGGATTCTGGCCTTAGAATTTCTACAAGTCACTTGGCCCTCCGTATCCACACTCACACCAAACGGAAGTGTGAGTGGTGACCATGGCCGGCCTTCGACGGCACCCCAGAGGGCACCTGCCTAAGGGCAGGGGGCAGGGTCACGCTCTGTGGTCCCCCCGGAACCCCGTTCTGAAGGCGCTGTCGCAGCGGGTGGGGGACAGAAGCAGGCACAGCAAGGGAGAGTCCGGGCAGCAGCTCTTGTCTGCGTGGAGTGCCGAAGGTCACGGGGTTCCTCCAGGTGAAGGTCCCACATTCACCTGCTGGGCAATGCTGCCCCTAGGAGCTGCACTATCGTTGCAGATTTTTCAAAGGATCTCTTTGGGGGACTTTATTTTTTGAACTGAAAATGAGCATGGCATGAACAGAGTAAATCACGTTGCTGTGGTAGAAGAGAGCATGGACATGTCTGATTTTTAGAAACTGAGGAAATCAGTGATGCTTAGCTTGATAACGTGATTACTGGTTGATCTGTTCTTGAATTTTTAACATGTTGGGTATTTTGAAAGAAGGGAATAATTCTGGTTACTTGTGCAGTGAGTGCAGTTTGAAGGTGTGGGAATCTTTATGAAGCCAAAGTTTCACGTGCTCCTTTGTCTGCATTTCAGAGAAGAACTCTGCTTAGAAAAGCACCTGGTGACAGAAGGAACGCCGGACTGGGAATGACAGATCAGGTGCTTGATTGGGACTCCTCAGCATCATCTCTGAAAGGAGGAGTCAAATTAAAATTGCATACGAAGCCCCTCCTCTGACATTATCATGTTTTCATATAAACATACAGAGGGGAAAGGGGGGAAAAAAAACAAACAAAAAACAGAACATTGTTTTAGAACATTTTTAAGAACTTCAGGAAAACCCCATGCTTTAGAGGAATGACCCCCATTAAGAGGAAATATTAATCCTGTAAAAGTGTTTCTGTGTAAAAATTGTGGGTAAAATATCTGTCTCACGTAACATTATAATTCTAATTCCATCCCTTAAATTCCAACTAGTTTAGGTTGCTCAAAGCACTGAAAGCGTATCACACATGGAGACTTTGGAAAGCTCCTTTCAACTGTTGAAAAAAGGTAAATATCTTGAAAGAAACAGCCCTGAGTGGCCACGGTGCTGGGCATGGCCTATGAACTCACCCAGGTGGGCTGACCACGGGCCGGGCAGGATGAGACCTGAATCCACACAGACAGCAGTAACTGCTGATGGACAGAAAGGATAGTGAGACACCATTAAGAATGTCACTGAAATTCACGAAATAATGAGTAGCTGGATAAGAGACTTTAGCATGGTCTCAGTAAAAAATACTTATTTCACAAGTGCAACAGATCCGTCCTTTTCAAAGGAGAAAACACGCTCATGGGTAATCAGCCCACGCTGCTCTGCCTGACTTTATAACAGTATTGTTGTGAATGTTGTGGCTTTTTTTTTTTTTTTTTTTTTTTTTTTTGTCATTTTAAGGTAGCTGTCCATTTTTTTTCATCTTTTGAAAAGTAAATTTTCCTCGATTTCAAATGTACCTATTTCAGCAGAGATGCTTTTCGGAGAATGTTATTGCAAAGGCAACCAGTAGCTGACATGGTCTTTCAGTTTAAAATAAGGCGTTGTCTTCAGGGCGAAGGTCAAGGCGTCATCTTCCACGATGGCAGAGAGATATTTCCCTGCCACAAGGTCCTTTGGGCTGCCTATCTCCTTTCTCTGACAGGTCCTCTCCCCCGGTCACCCCGGGTGCTACATTTTTCTCTTTATGGTTAATGATTCTTAAATAATGACCTTTAACCCCTCTTTCTCTCTTGCTCCCATCCCCCGATGTTTCTGCCCCACAGGATTTTGGGGTCACAGCTCAAGGATAAGCAGTCACAGGAAGCAGACAGCACCTTGATCATTTCCACCCGCTCCAGCCTGATACCCCCTCTAAGACAGAGTCTCTTAATCTCGGTGGTACTCGTGAAGCCGGTGTCCTCAGTAGGGCACAATGTCAACAGGGGATCGTAGGTTTACATTTGAAATTGCCAATAAGAGGGAGGAGAAAAGGAAGGGAGGAAAGAAATGGAGAAATGTAGAAACAGGAAGAAAGAACCAGAAAAAGTGAGAGAAGTCAGAAATGGAAAGAAGAGAAAAAGCAGGCACACTGGAGTTTGAAAGACACAAGGAAATGTCTCCTGACCTGTTGGGACAGGGATGGGACGCGTGGTAGATTCTGGGGCTGTGTGGGAAACAGCCGTTTGGGAACAGGAATGTCACAGGCCACACTGCAGTGGCCCATCACGCAACCCTTGAATGGGATTGCGGTAGTTACCAAGGAAACGGGATAAATGCCATGGTGGCCATTTGAAAATGTCAATGGTAAAAGCCCGCAGTAAGACACTAGGGGTATTTGGCATGAAATGACTTTGGTCTTCCCTTGTGTCCATGGACACTCTGAATGCCACATCTGTCAGTGTGATTCCCGTGATGGCCTGTGGTTTTGAGAAGGTCAAGGGAACAAAGAATTGCCTCATCTCTGCGCTTCAAGCCTTCGTCTTCATGGGCAAGTTCAGATCCAGCGGGAACGTCATTGTGACGTCTTGTTTTCCGAACAAGTAGCATGACTGGTTTGGCTTGTGTGAGAGACAATGACCGCTGTGTTCTCCCTGTCGCCTTTGGGTGGGCAGCCTCTGGAACGAGGCGGCCTCCTTCCAGGTGCCGGTTCGCCCCACCTGCGCGCTCTGGGGGAGCTCCAGTCCCATGGGCAGAGGAGGGATTGGTGGGTAAGAGTTCTCATGAGCCATCCGGTCTCTTCTCTGCATTTTAGCAGAACTATCCTTCGTTAAAAAATAAATGCACTTCAGTCATAGGTCTTAGAAAGTCAGTGTAAGTCAGCGCCTTCTGAACACGGGTGGAGGAAAAATGCCGTATCGCCAATCCAGTTGCGTTAAACAGTCTCATCCATTTTTAGCAGGTCTGAATTAGATTTTACATTCTTTTTCCTCTCAAAAGAAACATATGGAGATTGACCGAAATCCAGAGTACCTTTTCTAGAAGAAGAACAGCAGCAGGGTCAGTCAATATGGTTCAAAGCACAGGTTTCTGGAATGGGTTACAGGTTAGAGAGTAGCTTGATGAGAGCTAATGAGTTTAAAGTAAAACTATGAAAATCTCTAGGCCACAGAGTGTGTGCATATGTAAATTTTAACAACACTAGTGGGCAAATCAAAATTAAAACAGGGCCCTACTCTAACGTTAATTTAAAAAAGAATATTGACCATTCTGTATATATCACAAATCCCGAATAAGTCTAAATGTTATTTAGTGAAATTTAACTCTCAGGTGCTGTTTTTGTTTTACTTAACTCGTATCATACTCATCTATAATGACTCAGTCTGCACACATTGGAAAATAAGCTGGTCTTGAAATAAAACACCCATCCAAAATAATTTTGATTAGACAATTTCAAAATTTTGCAGGCTGTATAGCAAAGTTTAAAGGCAGTTGGGCATCCAAAAGTCAAAGCGATATTTTCAGTTGGAAAAACACCTACATGTAGGGATAACCGTATTTTTAAACTAGGTTTAAATAATCCCCAAACAGCTGGCTTCCTAGAACTCATTTTGCCAACATTGCGTGCATAGATCAACCGCAGTCAACTGTTGAAATGACATTCATTTGCCGCAGTAAGAAAAGCACAGCTCAGGAAAAATTAAAAAACACATGTTTATAGTAGAAAATCCTGTCTGCTTATCTATCATCTATCTATCTATGAATATTAGCATGACCTATTTTTTTTAAGTTCCTGTGTGGAAAATCTGGGGGTCGAAAGTGTTAATTACTCTTTTCAGGAACTTTATACGTGGTGTTAATATTTCCCTCTAGGAAGACCAGGGCCTTTCCTTGTCTCTCTAACATTTTGAGAGAGCTCCGAGTTTCAACACAACTTGACTAGTACTATCTTTAAAAGAAGTGCAGCTAATTTATGGGTGAAAAGCATTTTAATTACTTTCATTAGTAGTCATTTTGATCAATAGTGAGGTAGAATATGCTTTCATGTGTTAACTCTTTCTGTAGCACTCTTAATTTAGTCATCAATTTTTATTACGTTGCTCTACTTGTCCATTTTTATAAACTTATAAAAGAATACTATTTAACTTTTTAATTTCTACTCATTCACGTAGTTTTTCAACTTGCTCTTGGCCTGGTAATGGAGTTTATGTTGTCTTTCTGTACAAAAGTTTTATGGAGTCGAACTGATTTTTTCTGGTTGTTTCTTCATTTCACTTATTTTAGCCTTCTTCCCTTTGCATTAGTTAGGCGACATTTCACAGCGGAAAAAAATGATAGAGAAAATGGTGTCACTAATCAGAGGAACATCTACAAAACCCCAGGGACAGAGGCTGGGATGTGAGCTGCACTGCACAGGCTCGTTCCTGTAGTTTTTCCTGGTCCCACAAGAATGGCATCTGACCCTCTGGTGGGTCATTCAGATGCTCCTGTGAATTGTAAACCAAAGATAATGCCACTGGATGGTCATTGTCTCTAGAATATGAAATTCCTGGAGTAGTAGGCGATTTAGGATAAGGAAGTAAAACTATCCAGAGGAGAAAATCTTACAAATATGTTTGCTAGAGAAGTTGACATAAAATGTTCATTTTGTCTTATAAATAAATCTTACTAAGAAACGGCTGAATGGTTCTCTAATGGCAGCATTCCCAAAATTTAACTTGTTGAATCAACAACAATTGATTTTAGTGTATGGTTTAATTTGACTCTTTTGCAAAAATCAATTAGTCCATTGCCATTTCAATATTGTGTAATAATTAGTTCCTCCTGTGCAGTACATGTGTGTGTTTCTTATTCTATGTATCTGCTATGATGCATTATTTCTTACGTGTGCCTGGTTGCTTCCAAGGCCACCTACTCTTTTTATTTTATACATATACACATCTGTTTTTGATCCTTTTTTCAATGTTATGACATCTTTTTCTGAGTCATTTTTAATTTGGGGGAGCACAGGGACACTATCTCTTAAGATGGCCTGTCAATCACCACACAACCTCCCGGACCGAATTTACTGGAAATGATCATCTACAAGTGTTGAAGAAAAATGGAGGAAGAGGCAAGCACTGGCCTGCTCATCACAAATTAACACTGAAGGGGAAGCAGAGAGCTGCCTTGTCCCATGGGGATCTTTCCAGCCAGCGTCACTGCGGGGAAATCACCCCTAACTCTCTCTTTCACTCAGGCCCACTTGCTGCTTTATTTCAGAAGGAAAAGATCAGGTGCATCTCCAGCTCTCTAAAAAATCCAACTATTTCAACCCTCCTATTCTGGTAAATTCTTTACAGACACGGCCTATCACATGTCAGTTTTAGGTGGTTGAGAGGAGTTGAGTGATGGACTCCGCTGGCCAGGATGTGACATTTTATCCTTGGGTCCCACTGCCTCTGGGACTGCAACGTTTATGTTTTATATTAAATTGTTCATGCATGATGGTTACTTTCCATGAAGAACATTGAATAATTACATATTCATTCATTTCACGTAGTAACTTAGCATGTAGAGATGACCAAGTTTGGGTCATATAATTCCCTAAGCACGAAAAACAATTCTTCTGTAACTAAAATAGATGAAAGCATTATTATTAGAAGGTTTCAAACTATGGGCTATGATGGCTCAAAAAGTCACTCTTTCATTTTTTTTAAGACTTCCCTTAAATATATAAAAACAAAGAAAAAGACCAAGTGTATGCCAGTGGAGAACATAAAACGAGTAGTGTAAGTTTTATGGGGTGTCAGCGGGGGTCCTGCTGGATGTTCTCATCTTCTATCTTTCCAGTGGTTTCGCTCGCCTTGTCTGACACTTTCATTTCCGGCACCCACGCTGTCCACCCAGCGCCTAAGTCGCGGCTCTCAGCTTGTCCCTGGGACACTTCAAAATAATGTCTCTGGTTGAAAGCCAAATAATGTCTGTTGAACGCTTACGCTGCTCAGGATAAAAAATAACAAAAATAAAGGGGCAGGAATGTAACCTCTGGACCTCTCTGAATCGTGAAATTGCCTTTCCCGTTCCAATGCCCTTTGTGTCTTCTAAACAGAAGTCAAGGAAGTTGTAGGTAAGCATAATTTGAAGCATTATACCTGGCCATCTTTTACATATTTATCTTTCCGGAGTGTTGTTATAAACAAATAGTCATATTTAAAAGGAAAGAGGAACCATAGCAGAAATAATCTCAAGTTTTACTTTTCTCTCTTCCCCTATTTTCTTGCTCTTTCGTGTTTTCATCGGAGAAAACTGCCGAGACACCTGCCTCAGAATGTGCCCATTTACTATGGAGCCATTCCCTTGAAGTAGTCTTAAGCTGTCAAGTTCAGTTCTTTTTAAAGAGAAATTTGGTTTTTTAAAAGATTTTATTCATTATATTCAGAGAGAAGGGGAGAGGGGGAGGAAGAAAAGGAGAAACATCCATGTATGGTTGCCTTTCACCTGCCTCCAGCCTCGAACCTGGCTGGAGACCTGGCTTGCAACCTGGTTATGTGCCCTGGCTGGGAATCGAACCAGCATCAGGGTTCCCAGGCCAGTGACAATCCACTGAGCCCCACCAGCCATGGTTCAAGCTCGATTTTAATAGGTATTTTAAAATAAATCTCTAACCATTACTTTATTTTTTGTGTTCGTCCCTTCTATAGACTAAAATATTCGAAGGTTAATCTATCTGTTTGATTTTAAAATAGTTAATAAAGCCCCCTAACTTTCTTTTTCCCATTACCACCGAAGGAATCTGAGGACTTTGCTTCCATCCATTTATTGCAAATGAAATAGAGAAGCTTCAGAACTTTAGACAGCACCTTCTCATCCTGTGTCCTGCGTTCCCGCAAGGACATTGCCAGGGGTCAGACTGCACCCTGTCCTGACTGTGTACTTGGATCTTTGATGACAAACAGCTTAAATTCCCGTGGTCGCATGAGCTCCTGTGCCACACAGCTCTCTCTATATGAAACCAGACATGTCCACGAAGTTTATACTCTCGGTGGTGTTTTTCTCCATTGTCTGGGAACTCAACAAGTTGACTTTTGAGATCATATCTAAACAGAAAATCTCAGCTGCCTCCCACAAAAGGAATGGGTTTCATTTAACTGTTTCCTGTTTTCCATCGATTGCCTGATAGAACCATTGTGTGGAACACAGTCTGCTTCAATGAGAAACTAAGAGGGCACAATTCAAGTTCAGCTCAAGCCATAGGAAAAATACAAGAACAGTGAACTACTGGGAAAAGAGGGGGAGGGGGTGGAGTGTCTAGCGTGGAGGTCCAAGGCCGTTCATTGACTGACAAGTGTTAAGTCATAGTTCAAAGACCAGACAAACGACACATGCGGGAATTCAGTTTATTTTTTATCACTCACAGCATTAAATAAATTGAAATACTGGCCACAAGTATTCGTCTGTGTCTAAATTGGACACATGATACCCTAAGCCATCTACCAAAGTGACCAGCATGGCACCAGATCATCACCCTGCTCAGGCTCAGAACATTTCCACAACATCCAGCGCCTGCCTGTGAATACGGTGGGCTTGCAAGTTCATGAGGGCGATTTCCATCATGTGGCTTGTTTAATTACGAAGAGTCTACTTCCGCCCATGAGAATGAAGTGCTTTCAAGTCAAGCTAGCATGACAATGTTTTGTACAATATTCCCTTTCCTCTACCCGGTGTTTTATTTTAAATAACTACGTTGTTTGATGTTGATATCGCCGCTTTTTTTTTCATTTAGTTCACATTCCCTGTTTGTTTTCAATGTTTCTTGACCCGCTCATTCTAAGCTTGTTCCCTGAAAATAGCAAATAGATTTTGTCTCCTACTATTAAAGTTTGATGTGCTTACATCTTGTTTTATGTTTTGTATCATTGATTTTATTTTTCCACCTTACTTGAGGTTGTCATTTCCTTTTTCTTAGTTTTATTATTACGACCAACGAAATGCACTTCAACTGCCCGCTCCATTTATTAACTTCCCTTTATTCCCTGTCAGTCATAGCGGTATATTCTACTGTTGGATGGAAGTAAGATCAGTGAGATGACAGCTTTAAAACACATTTATTTCCACCCTTTCGTCCCCATGTGGCCAGCTCCCCTCCCACTTCCCCCCGAGGCTGTCTGAGCCCTGTGGTGGGACAGCCACTGCCTCAGTGCTCATCAGCGCCAGGCCTGTTTCCCGGGTCTCACTCCCTGGCTTCCTGGCACCTGGCTGAGGCCATGTCATAGGTTTTGCCAATGAAATGTAAGTGGAAGCCATCTGGGTGGTTTCTGAGCTGAGTCACGGAAAAGTTCTGGGCACTTTTACAACCTCTGTCCTCCTCTCTCAGAAAAAAGAGAAATCATGGGGCAGCATTGTCTTGGAGCAGCAGAGCTACCAGGCTTGAATGGTTTGATGTCTGACAGGCCTTCAGAGGTCAGCCGTCTGGAAGGATCTGGGAGAGTAAGGAAGGATCTAGGATAGGCAAGGAAGAAGTAGGTTTCTGTTGTGCAAAAAATGCGGATATTTGAGGGTGGCTGGTTACCAAAATAGAGCCTCTTCTAAGGCTCCTTTTCATGAGCCTTACTTGTCACTTCTATTATCTACCATCATGAGAAGGTTTCTGCTGGCTCTTCAAAGCCTAATATGTAAGGGGTGAATCAAGTCTTTCCTTTTAAATAACATGGAAACACACCCAATCCAGGGAACTTTTCATCTCAACAAAGTTCTGTTTAGCTCTTTTTTAAATGAAGTACCTACTATGTATTAAGCCTTATACTATCTGCTTTACACAAGTTTTAAAAAGATTTTTAAATCCTATCATTTGAATAATGAGAAGCCAGTGGATAAAAGCATGCGTTCTAAAGATAAAAACAACTGATAACTTCACCTTTCCATATCTTGGTTTTTCATCAGTTAGATGGAAATACCAGTTGAGCTTATGAAAAAGATTGCTGGAAGAATTCAAAGTAGAGGCCAAGGAAACCAAAGGTTCCTGTGGTAATAAAGGGAATATTGCAGTTGACAAGACATTTTAGTGGTTAGGGTTCTGGGTCAAGGTACTAAGTCAAATGCCCTTGGGAATATTCTCCTTCAAAAGTTTAAGAAAAATACCTGGCTGGTGTGGCTTGGTGGATTGACACCAGCCTTCGAACCCAAGTGTCACTGGTTCGGTTCCCAGTCAGGGCACATAACTAGGTTGCAAGCCAGGTCTCCAGCCAGGTTCAAGGCTGGAGGCAGGTGAGAGGCAACCATTTGTTGATGTTTCTCTCCCTTTCTTCCTCCCTCCTTTCCCTTCTCTCTAAAGATAATAAATAAAATCTTTTTTAAAAAAGTTTAAGAGAAATAAGAGACAGTGTCTAAAAGCTCAGAAAGAGTAACTCCAGTGGTATATTCACATACATATTTTAGCTGTTCCGAATGCAAAAGCACTATGAAATCAGGTCAATGAAGCAATATTTTGCTAAAAAAAAAAAGCACTTTTTCTTCTAATTGGTTAAACTCCATTTCAAGAATCTGCCGGGTCCTAAATAATTATGTGCAAGATTTAATGTCCTGCCCTGTCATAATAAATCACCTAAAACAATGCTCCATTCCAGTCCCACATAATTTTTTAAATATATTTTATTTATTTTGGTATTACAGTTGTCCCAATTTTCCCCTTTTGCCCCCCTCCACCCAGTACCCCATTTCCTCCAGCAATGCCCCCCTTAGTTCATGTCCATGTGTCAGGTATATAAGTTCTTTGGCTTCTCCATTTCCTTTATTCTTCTTAACATCCCCCTGTCTATTCTGTAACCACCAACGTGCACTGTTTTTCCCTTTCACATCTAGTCCCATGGTATTTTAACTGCAAAGTCGCTGAGAGCATCTCAAGGGTCTCACCCCACCAAACGAAAACATGGCTCTCAAGATGCTCATGCATGTCAACAGGGGAACACACACCACGATGTTGGTAGAGAGATACTCTGTAAACCAAGGACACACGCAGGTGGCTGCTACGGGCCTGTAGACAGTGGTCATTGCTGCCATGCTGCTTGGACAGTCTGGGTCGTCGGAGACTCTCACTCTCCGGACGGTGTCCCTGGCACACCCTCTCACAGCACGTAGCCATGACACCACGTCTGTCATAACTCACCCCAACAGGCCACAGGTAGGTGCCCCGGTCAACATTCCCAGCTGAGTCCAGCCTCTGACTCAAACCACCCCAGATCCCGGACGTGTGAGTGGAGAATCTTCCAGATGACTCCATCCCTCAGACATTTGAAACTCTCTCCTCGGAGGCCCTAGACATTCAGGGGCAAACACCAGCCATTCCTGCTGTGCCCTTTCTGGATTCTTGACCCCACACAATCAGTGAACATGACACAATCGCTGCAGTTTTACAGTAACCAGGGCAGATTGTGTGTTCCACAGCCCTGCTGATCAAAACAAGAATAGATACAAAAGTCAAGGGAAGGGACTGAAGAAGTGTTGGAATGGTGAGCAGACAAAATAATATGGATACTACACTCACATGCCTCCACCCTTCCAGCAATTCAGCTTTTCCTGGGCTATGAAGCTCCTGGAAAGAGCTATGAGACCAGCTAGTGCTAAATGACCTATGCAGCTCGTGAGAAAGTAGGCAAAACCAGATCTATAAAAGAGCAGTGTGGAGAACGCCGGCCCATCGATTGGGTTTTGTTAGTGTGATTGTTAGACAGATGCTTGACGAAACGCAAGCCAGTAGTTTGTTTTCAAGTCGCTCTGATTTGCCAAAATACCAATGATGTTTTAAGCATGCAGGCTGGGGGTGGGGAGCAGAAAAAGTGCAAAGGAATTTTCAATTATCAAAGAAAAGTTCAGCCCAGTCCGTTTTAATGAAAACAAGACTTTACGGCACCATTGCCAGAGAGTCCAGTGGATTCAAAGCATTTTTCATTCTCCCCAGTCCGCAGATGCCCGTGATAAGCGTGTGCCCCGCCATAGGCATGTGCATGTTCCAGGCACACCCTAGTGCCAGGTAGGGCTTCGCGTCGCTTACCGAAGGCGCATTCTTTGTCCGTGTCAGAAATACGAGGTTTCAGGCTGGAATCCACCCTTCGAAACAGATCATGTTTTGTTTTGTTTTGTTTTGTTTAAAGAATCCTTTCAATTACTCTGATTTGGCACAAATCAACCTGCTCAGATAAAGAACAAGACTTTCAGTGAGGAAAGCTCTTCATCCTGAAGAACAGCAGCAAAGTGGCGGAAACCAAGTTTTGATTAGAGCTGTGTTGTGAGTGACATGAACAGTGTATTAGTTCTCTGTTGCCATGTGAGAAATGACCGGCGTGAAGCAGGGCCCAGGCCTGTAGGTCAGAAACTCGGAAGGGCTAACTCCTAGGCTCAAAGTCCCCAGCTGGCTTCATGGGGTCGGCAGGGCTGGACTCCATCTGGAGGTTCAAGGGGAGAGTCTGCTCCAAGTTCCCTGATGCTACTGGTGTAATTCAGTTCCTCCTAGAGGCCACCCTCAGATCCTGCCCCAGGGACCCTCAACAGGGGTGACATTTCCTCCCATCGAGTCCTCTCCTGCTTAGAATCCCTGCAATGTACTCATCTTTGATCTGCTGGAGAAGTTTTTTAAAGGCCCATCCTGAGAACCTCCTTATTTTAAGGTCAACTGATTAGTAATGCTAATGTCTGCAAAGTCACCTCATCAAGGCAGGAACAGCAGTACAGGTCAGCAGGGTCACCTAAAATTCTGCCTACCACACCCATTGTTAAAACAACCAACAAGCCCTGGCCGGTGGCTCAGTGGATAAGGCGTCGGCCTGTGAACCCAAAGGTCGCTGGTTCGATTCCCAGCCAGGGCACATAACCATGTTGTAAGCCAGGTCTCCAGCCAGGTCTGTAGCTGGAGGCAGGTGAAAGACAACCATACATGGATGTCTCTCTCTTCCTGCTTCTCTCGCTTCCCCTCTCTCTAAATTTAATAAAATAAAATTTAAAACAACGACCAACAAAATCCATTCCCTGACCTTCATTGCTCCTGGCTCAGGGGCACAGTTTCAACAGGGACTGTCATTGGGGCCCAAGTAGCAGAGTCACAACGCAGACTCTGAGCTCTCTTCTGCCTCCAGCCAACTCTCTGAATGACACATCCGTTCATCACGCTAGACCTCAACTTCTATACTTGCAGAAGAAAAGGAGGGAAGAATATACGCTTCATGGGGTTTCTGTGGGAATTAAATGAACTAATACGGAGAAAGAACACCTACTTCTGTGCTTTCTACCTAGCACATACTCAAGAAATTCCCAGGCTCTGTGTACTGCCCTTCTGTAATATTGCTGGTGGCTGTGGACAGTTTCCATCACCCTCTATCCCTCAGGAAGCAGCATTTTTTAATTTAATTTTATTGTTGTTGTATTATATCCATCCTCTTTTTACTCCCCTCTGTCCCCTTCCCCACCCACCCATTCCCCCACAAAGTCAATCCCACTTGTTGTCCATGCCCAATGGTTCTTCTATACTAGTTCCTTGACTAAACTGCTCCTCTTCTTTGCCTCCTCCTTCCCCCTCCCCCCTGCCCACTGAAGGACTAGTCATTGTATTCATGAATCTGGTTCTATTTTGCCTGTTTCTTTTATTCATTATTGTCCTGTAATGGGTGAGATCATATGGTGTTTGTCTTTCCCTGACTGGCTTATTTCGCTACGCATAATACTTTCCAGTTCCATCCGCAGTGTTGCAAAGGGTAGGAGTTCCTTCTTTCTTTCTGCTGTGTAGTATTCCATTATATAAATGTACCGAAGTTTTTTGATCCAATCATCCACAGATGGCCATTTAGACTGTTTCTGGTACTTGGCTATTATAAATAGTGCAGCTATGAACATAGGGGTACATGGGTTCTATGAATTGGTGTTTCAGGATTCTTCAGGTATAGTCCTAGTAGTGGAATTGCTGGATCAAAAGGCAGTTCCAGCAGCATTTTTATCAGTGTCTTTGTATTTGTAATCCATTCATGTCAACCTTCTGCTTTATGTAATGCTCAAATTAGACCAGAGAAATAAGCCACCAGCCGATGAATATTGGAAATTAATTCTGGGTGTACCAATATTTATGGAGTTGGGAGAAACTGGTTAATATCAACATATGTTTAGTGGAAGAATTCAATATAGAGAAGAGAAAAAATAATGAAAATCTGCTAAATTGGATTTCAAGTGAAATGCTGACAAGCCCTGAAATGTTCTATTAATTTTTTAAACACGCTTTGTTTTTAGGAGAGTAGACTCAGATAATAATCATATCTTTCTCGGTTCATTTATAGGATAAGTTACTAATACCTGTATTTGTCATGATTCAACATATTTTAATGGCATAGTTAAGTATACCTCCATCTTGCTTATAAAGTTTGAGAATAATTTCAGGAGCTCCTCTAAGATCATTAAGTAAATTAATGACAGGGTTTGCAAAATTCCAGAATGATCATTAGACAATCCCTGAGTCCTGCATAAACTCATGGGCCAATATGCTTCAGTGTCATTCCCAGCATCTCCCAAATGTCTCTGTCTCCACGTGCATGGACAGCTCGATGAAATGAGGTCAGCAGATATCAGATTCAAATGGTGTATGAACCCAGGTGATTGGTCTGTTGAAAGCTGACTCAAGATGCATATCTTACGGGCTCAGAAATGCCGTATTCCCAAGTCTCTTTGTTCCCATTCTGTACAGAGCATCCTAGAAAAATCACCCACTTTACAATCAGTTGTTGGGAAGAAGCCTGGACTTGGAAAACATTTCAAATATTTGAAGGAAAGCAGATGTCACTGTGTTTTGTTTATTTGTTTTTAACAAATGATGGGGAAAAAATAACAGCAAAACATGCCTCACTTGAGTGTGTTTTCACCACAAAAACACAAGGGAAGAAAAAGGGTGCCTTTCTCCTATTCATGGATTCAAAACCAACTACCAAAATAATAACACTAAAGTGACCAGAAAGTTGGCATTTATGTTGACTCCTCTGAAACTATGCTAGAGAGCTGGACCCCGTGGAGCTGGTGGCTATCACTGGATTTTGGAATGAAAAAGAAAGCTGAAAGGATTTTGGAAGTATGTCACTAAGCAGAACTTCTCAATTTAAAAACAAAACAAAACGCTTTTTTTTTTTTTTAATTCTTAAAAATGTTCTAACTTTTGGAAATGTAGGTGAACTCAACTATCAGAATTATGAGTTTAAATGAACAAATGGCCAGTTTATAGGCTGAAGAGTTACACTTAGGAAAATGAAGTTTAACATGCGCGATCAAGAGCTAAATGCACATTCTTTCCCTATTTTGACAGTTTGTCTAAATCTCTTTGATTCTCTGTCCACTCCTAGGAGTTGGCAGACGTGTTCCCAGCAAGGGACTGCAGCTACGCAGCACCGCCCCTGGGCTAGGGCTGTCTTCCATCGGAAGGGGCCATCACAAAAATACTTGGCCAACTAAAACCTTACTGCAGAAGTTTCCTTGGTCCTTAAAACTAGAGAATATAGCAAAGACTTTGTTTAACCTCGTATATAGAAATAACATTGTAAAAAAGGCTGTTTTTTAGGTTGTCAATATAAGAAACGTCCAGACCGGCAGAGAATTTTTATCAGTTCATTTGCGCCAAACTGATGACAATTACCAGGAAGCAAAACCTCCACAGACTGAGAAAATGCTCCAGAAAAATGTTAGCATTGCCACTGATTTTGTACCTGGGAATCAAAGGGGACGCTGTAAGGGGTTACATGGAACCCATGGGCGGTAGATGAAGGAGGCGGAGGAGAGAGCAAAGGTGAGACTGGGTAAACAGTAACATGACAGACATGCTTTTTTTCCATTGATGAGCAGCGAACAGTTGGCAACAGTCACAGCACAAACAGATGGTATTCGGGAGAACAAGGTGACAGTGACAGTGGCCTCAGTTCCGTACTCGGTTGTGCCCTGAGGGGTCTGGACAAGGGGTTACCCTTGATCCTCCTGCAGTGTGTCATCCTAGGTGCACAAGGACACCAAAGACACTCAGGTGGTGCCTGCCTAGTACATGGCTGCCCGCTATGACTGACCTTCCCTGAGCACAGTTTTCATTTCAGACCATCCTGTGGGCACTTGGGTCTCTGAGCGTGAAAGACCTCCATGCTCCACACTTGGCCTCCCCACGTGTGTTGGGTTGAGGATGTGGCCCCCTTCATTGTCTGCAAGGGTCTACAGAGAAACATGTATAATATCGCTGGACACCGTTGATTGTATTATTTTTCTTCTTTATCCTCAGCAAACTAGCTTGGCTGTGAAATTAATTCATGTACACGATCAAGCACCTCCCATTCTAATAAGTAAAGGGCAAACAGCGGAGCGGGATTTGATCTTGTCTCCTCAACACCAGCCCCACTTTCACCCTTTCAAATTAATCAGCACGAGCAGTACCGTGGTCTGCCTCAATCGCTACGCTGATTAAATGACCCCCCGAAGCACCTCCAATCTTCCCTTTCACATCTCAAGCGGATATTCCCCTTAACTTTCAAGAGACCCCACTGGAGTTTTCCACCCCTTCCCATTTTCGGTAAGCGGGGACCCTCTGCTCCTCTCAGCACTGTGCTTTCCTGATTTTTCCTGGTTTCCTGCCCGTTTCTTTGGGAAATAGTCTTTTCTATTCCCATGCACATTATTGATACCTCTACTAGCAATGTTATATTTCCTCAAAAATGGTCTTATATTAAACCAGGTTATAAAGAGAATATTACTTCATTATAAAACACTAAGAAGATAAGTAAATATAAGAAAAACTTTCACCTACACTTTAATTCTAGCCTCAAGAGATATGGGTAACACTTTGATGTCATACTTTTGGCAGACTTAAATTTTGCTGCGGTATACATTTGAAAAACTAGTATCCTACTATACATAATAGTCCTAAGCTATATCCACTGATACCACTGTGGACGTGAGGGGTAGGACCCCTTCTTTACTGCTCTTTAGCACCCATAACATAGACATGCTAGTAAGTGTAGACATTTCCACGCTTTATTCTTGGATTGTTCCTCAAAGCTGCACGTCGGTCACGTGTGAGGACCGGGCAGCACCAGCAGGGAGCGCAGCCTGTGGGCACGTGGCAATGTGGGAGCGGCACCTGCTGTTGAGTCAGCTCAGGAAAAAGCACAAAATGTCTCATATAACAATGTTTTGAATAACATAGATTCATATTACTATATAAATGATATAAATACTCAAACATTTGTTAAAGTAAATTGAATCAGAAAAGATTCTAAAAAATAAGATGGCTCTAGAGAGAGATAAGGTTTCCTAAAACAAACTGGTTTCCTTGTTACCCCAGGATGGGTGGAAGGCCCGCCTTCCCTCTAGGTCTCCGCTGATACCTCCACGGGCGTGAGGAGTAGGACCCCGTGTTTCCTGTCTGCATCTGTCCTGCATCTGCACAGTGGATCAGTGTCTCCCTGTCCCTGGCCTGCGGTGCAAACGCCCCAAGGACACCGGCCCAGCTGGAGCAGAGTGACACGGCCATCAGTTCTCAGATAGAGCCCCACCCCCCATCTCCACGTGCACAGTGTGGGGGGCGAGGACCGGCGTATGGTGACCATCTGGCAGAGATGAAAGTCCCAGCTCCACACCTGACCTTCTCTGACACCATCCCAGCAGGGGAACTGAGATAACTCCTGACAGCCCACCCACCGTCATTTTACGAGCACGAGTGGGAGCGGGGCCACAGTTTTTTCTGTTGAGTTTGGCTGGAGAGTAAGAGGTTTCGATCTAGAAGCTTTCTTGCTAGGGTGCCCTTTTCCTGGCACATCTGGGGCGTAGGAGGCTAAGAGAGAAGCCAAGGAATGCCCCCGGCATTAGTCCTGGGGCCCTGAGTCTCCTACCCGGTCGTCCTCCTTCTTCTCAGAGCCCGGGCAATTGTAAAATGGTGCTGTTTCAAAGACATAACTGGAAAAATTCTCTAGTGAGTTTAAAACATTGTTATCCTCCAGTTAAAACTACTAGTAAAGAACCTTTATGAGAAATTACTATTGGAAACCTGCACAGAAAACAGTATCAAAGAGCATTCTTATCATTAAAGGCATGCTAACATTTGTAGTTACTCCATATGTGAGCGTTTTTCCAATTACCTAACATGTATTTGAAGAACGAGACACTGTTGGCAGACTACACCAAACTGATCATTCTTTCTCATCTTTTTGATGGGAAAAGAGAAAACCACATGATACGAGAAATGCCTTTGTACCAATGGCCTGAACTAAGTGACCTTTCCCACAGCTGGTTCAGTTTCTAATTATCATTATCATCTGGCGATGCCAACCTGGTTTCTAGAGGACTACTCTTGGGCCATCAACATGCTTAAGACTGTGCTGAGACCCATAAAGAACTCCGTGCGTTCCAGATGATAAAGTCATTTTAATCCATGTTATTTTTACTTAAGAGGTTATCACATCATAAAAATAATGAATGTTGAAAACCCAAAGAGACTTGGTCAGAGAAATAAAAATGTTCTGACTAATGAAAAAAGCGGTTCATGATATAAGCTTTGATATGGAGTTTAAGAAGTCTGAAAGGACATCATCCATCTAATGGGCACATTTTATGTTGTTTTCCTGGAGGCCAACATTCTGAAGAAAAAATACCTGTACTGTTGATCTGGGGATTGTTTTTAAGTATCCGGATTTTTACTTGCTATCCGCGTGGTCTTGATGAATTTTGGTACACGGTAGATGATGCGTTAAAATAGACTGAGATGCTAAAGGGGAAACTAAGAACGGGAACTGGAAAGAGTAGTATTTAAAAAGCTCAAATGTTTTCTAAACACACGCCTTAGACTCTAAATGTTGGTGATGACTACATATGTTTTGGGACAGTTTCAATGATACAGGGGCCCTTCTCAGGGTTTTTCGCCATCTCTGCAGTCACATACCTAATGGTGGGCAAATTGCTGCTCTTAAGAGACATTTTTCGCAGTAGTTTGACATTTCAGAATCACTACAAAAGGGCAATTTAAGCAAGATGTAGGGGTCTATCATTCTATTTACAAAGAAGTAGCAGTGATTGTTTGGGGCTCATGGGGACATCCCACAAACCTAAATATGCATGAGGGGCCTCATTTTGCAACTAACTTACTGAGAAGCTGTCCCATCTAATGTCTTAATCAGCTTAATTAACAGCATTACCAAGTTTCTTTTGGTAATGCGTCACGGTGAATTCTTTCTCCAAACGTCTTGATTGTCTAGGGTCCTTGATTGTGTCAAACACTGCCTCCTGTCTGAAGTGCTTCTTGATAGAGTCTAATAAAGTTTGCCGCTCTCTCCTCAGTGTTCTCGGGTTTCTTACATGGAGTTAGTTAAGTGGTTCTCCACTGGAGGTGATTTTTACCCCAGGAAACATTGAGCCCACTGTGGGGATGTATGGGTTGCCACAGCTGAGGGTGTGCTGCTGGAAACTAGCAGGTGAGGACTGGAGGTGGGCTTAGCACCTTACAGCCCACGGGAGAATCCAACAAACATACTGTCTGCAGGACCAAACCATGAACAAATAGAAAATCCGAACAGATCAATAACGAGGAAGGAGATTGAATCAGTAATCAAAAACCTCTCAGTGGAGAAACGTCCAGGACCAGATGGTTTCACTGGTGAATTGTACTAAACATTTAAAGAAGAATTATCACCAATCCTCCTCAAACTCTTCCCCAAAAATGAATAGTAAGGAAGACTCCTTAACTCATTTTATGAGGAGAGCATTACCATGATACTTAGCAAGAGAATGACACTATAAAAAAAAAAAAAAGCAAACTATAGTCCAAAATCCCCAATGAATATAGATGCAAAAATTCGCAATAAAACACTAGAGCCCTGAATTCAAAGCACATTAAAACGATCATAAACCATGATTAACTGAGTTCATCCCTGGGATGCCAGAGAATGGTTTCACATATTTAAATCAACAAATGTGATATATCACATCAACAGAATGAAAGATGAAATTCAAGTCATCATTTCATCCTTCAAATATCCAATAGTTATCTATTTGAGAGGCATCCTGGCTCACTAATTAATTTTAGGTACTAAACATCTCATTGCAATTAACTAGCACATAACATTGGAAAACCTTATTATAATCAATAGTTTATCAAGTTGAAATGAATGAATGAGGACTGTGTTGAATAAGTGATTCCTTAAATCTGATGTAATAGCAAGTTATTTGGCACTTTCCTAGTTAATTTTCTTATCTTTACATTATTGCCACTTTTCTACTTGTTTATCCAGTAGATAGGCATTGAAAGCAAGAATTAGATCTCATTCAGCTTTCTATAGCCATTGAGTTATTTAACTAAGTATAGTCCTGAATATTATGATTATTAATATCTGTGGAATTTGATGTAATTGCACTAGGGCTTATTTTCATGATAAAATGAAAGTCTGGCCATAATGGGCTGAATTTTAGGATATTTTACTTTATCTGTATTTTCTATATATTCTGGAATACCCATCAATAATTTGGTCATAGAAACAAAATAAAATAACATCTGGTTTGGAGTGAAAAAGGAGAAAAATATGGTATTCACCAACCGACCAAACTTAACATCAATGTTGGCTAAAATTTTGGACAGAAAAGGAATAGGTAGACCTTTTCATTCTAGGCCTTTTCTTTTCTTCCCCTTAGAGAAAAGCTTAAAAGAGCCCATTGATTTGGAACACTTACAAAAATAAGTATTTCATAAACTCATATTAATGATTCAAATAATATTATCGTTTAGATAGACCCACTGAGCCCTCAAGAACGTCTATAATATTTTGGGGTGTTACCTTGATCACTTCTTAGTTATATGATTAAATTACACAGTTAGAAAAGTTTAGTGAGCTACTCGGACTGACTGATGAGTTGGGCTTCATTTACAAAATGAGCAATGCATTACTACTGAAAGAAATAGCAGTTTAAATGACTGAAATTATAGAAATTTCAAGTCTGGAGGCAACAGAGTTCTCCCATCCCCCACGTGTGAGGAATTCTTTTTTGCATAATCATGGAATCATTCTGCGGGGTGGCTATACAGCGTTAGTACCTTTGCTCACTTCTTCCTATGCACTTGAATCTAAACAGAATGCAACAAAGCACTGAGGGGAAGTGACCATCTCTCACCAACCCTCATTATCTTTGCAAGATGTGTTGACTTGCTTGCCCTGTGCCAGGTAGGACTGCCTGGGCTTTGTGTCGGAAGTCACATGCCTTTGCATTCCTCTACTGATGACATAGTACAAATAACGGATTCTCAAAGGGAAGCGCAACTGGTTGTCAGCTATTTCTTCCATTTTCAGAGGTAACTCTATTGGGGGGTGTCTTCCGCTTTAGGGAAAGTCCGATGCAGAAAATCCCAGCCTTGACACTGATATTATAACTGACCTTCCTGGGGTTTTCTGCTGGGACAGTGCACTTCGGGGCATGACACCATGGTCACTTCAGTCATTTCAAAAGACTCAGAAATCAGCTTCTCCTTCAGGAAATGAGAACTGCAGACCCTGTGGCAATGCATTGATTACCTGTTGGAACTGCTTCAAGAACGCAATATCCTTCTGGACAAGCAGCACAGGGCTACACAAAGGAGCCTGAAAACATCTCACTTTGGGCAGTGAACGCCATTTGGACAAGTGAGAAGGAGCATTTTGTTAATGGCATGCCCTGGAGGGAAGAAGGCCGCTTGGCCGGTGCAAAATAAATGAAGCATCAGTGAAAAGCTTTCCTTGTCCCAGCTGCTTGCAGGAAATCTGCCCCAAGTTGTTCCTGTGAAGGTTTTGTCATCGTTCCACTGTGCCGGGAACTCCTGTCCTCACATGCAGAGAATGAGATGTGGTTTGAAGAAAGAAAAGTTGGTAAATTTAGCCACACATAGGATGCACGGCGTCCGCAGACGCACGCTTCTGAAGGTGGCTCAGCGGATGAGAGACGGGCAGCAGGATGGCACAGAGGCTGAAACGGAAAGTCCTTACGATCATGATTAAGTTAAGCTTGAAATCCTAGCTCTGGAAATCATCTCCACTTCTTGAATAGGGTTCTGTGATGGAGAGAGGATCGTCTCACAAGCCTGGCTGAGCGACCAGGAGTTTGGCACTCACCCATCCATGTCTTTAAAAGGCCACTCGAACAGGAAGGAATGTCGTGTTCTCTGGTGCCCACTGCTTCAAGTACCATGAGGTCACGGGCTTGGAGGCTCTGGAGCCCGTCACCCTCTGAGGAACAACATGCAGTAAGAGGCCCATATGCCGGTCAGCCAAGCGCCATGCCCTGAGCAGGACACGTTCCAACGCTGCCTCTACCCATCTGTGCCCAGCGTTATACAATTTCTCCTAGAATTCACTCTTATTCTGTCTGTTGCTTTAATAAAAGTTCCAAATATTTCAACCCCCAGTTCAAATGTCCAGGGGTATACGTGCCCTTAGTTGTTTTAAAATGGTTCCTACGGATGATTTGCTTGCCGTAAAAAAAAAGATTTCTCCCAGGTAATTATATACAATTATAGTGATGGACTTGTGTGTGGGCGCTATCTATGCAAAATATATCCAATACATTAAAAAAGACATGACAAATACTCCACATTCGCTAAATGAGCAGCAAATGTGTTTCTCAGCAGATATTTCTTAAGCGCCCTGAGCCCCATCTGCCCGGCACAATTGCCAAGAACCAGCCCAGATGCCTGAGAAAGAAAAAAAATGAAAACGTCTATTTCCTTAAGCATAGCTCTTCTGTTTTAAATATACATGAACCGTCTACTCAGACAAAATTGATGTTTTCCCCAAATTTTCTGCTCTCTTAAGCAGAGTAAAGGCTACGGAAGCCATGACAAGAGAGAGCAATGCTGATTTTCCGAAGGTGATTTTCCACTTTAACAACCTCAGATGAGGAGAGTTTTGCTGGACCAGTGTTTGAGGCTGAATTTCCAGAGAAGTGTCAGTCCTCTGCTTGCCGATGACACACAGACTGCAGCCTTGTCCAACCAATTCAGAAATGATGCGCCCACACCCTAGGCTGAGCTGTGGAACCCACCAGCCACGTAATGAGATGCTCAGAAGTGCCCTTGAGAGACCGGCTGTGGCCGCTGGCACCGCACACGGTCCGTTGGCTGCAGCAGGAGGTCCAACAGCACCACAAGGCCAAGTCCTCTGTGTGCTTCTCCGGGCGCTCATGAAAGTTTGAGGAAAAGAAGTCATTCTGCGGCAACCCTCAACCATGCACCTCTCTTTCATCGTGTTGAGTGATCACATGCAAGCCTTTCTATTAAGATTTGCTTTTCATCTTCAGACCCATCATCTTTGTTTGGTGGCTTTCTAAAGGACATGAGCACCACGTGCCAAGGAATGTAATATAACTCAGTTGCTGCTACTTGACAAGGCATTTGCTCCGTCACCCTGTGGGGTGCTCCACAAACCTTTCCCTCCCTTAGGAAACCGACAGAGTCGAACCTATCAAGAACAAGCTGCTACGCTTGGCATTTCCCCAAGTTGTGCTAGGAGGGCCTTGAATGTGACTTTGTTATCTTAGGTTAAAATATTTCAACCCTGACGGGAACTGGGACAAAAGAGCCAGAGCAGAAAGAGGCATGCGTAAGCGTTTTGGAAGAGAAACACGAAGTCTTACCGTCTGCAGTGTATCACGGGCTGAGATTTTTGACTTAAACGTACAAGTGCAAGTTCACACCATACTTTACTTCTTAGGATTCTGACGTATCGAGGTTTGGAAAATGCAGCTAGCTTATAGACATAAATAGCTTTTTCTTAAAAGCTCACGGGTTCTGTCGTTCAAAACACCATGTTTCCAAATTCTCCCTTTACATGCTTTATTCCTGTGTCACTTCCCAGGCCATTAAAAGAGGTATGTTGTAAAACTAAAAGTCAGTTCCCTCATTCCATGATAAAGGCATCTTTTCAGTGTTTGCTCCATTTAGTCTATGGACAAAAGTTGCACTTACAAGAAAATGATTCCCTCAAATGACTGCTGAAGGGTTTCTTCCACCTTCCCTTCACAGTCATTACCTGTCCCTTAAGAGCCCCTCAGAGGTCTTGCCATAGTAAGCAACCACCCCAACGATATCCCAATATCTAACAGATTGTGACAGATAGAACATCAGCCAAGAATATTCTGGAGCTAAGGTACAAGAAACCAAGAGCGAACAAAGTTGAATTCCGCTGAGACTTGGTGAGCCAAGGACACCTGGTAGCCCAACAGGACCCAGCAAACATTAGAATGGAGAGGTACGAATGAGGCGTTGAATTAGCTCAGGGGAGGTCTGCAGGGAGTCTAGCACAAAACGCATTAGACTCAAGGAATACAATCAACGACTCAGTTTAGCACAGAAGGACAACTCCTGGGAAAATATTTCAAATTTAAGGATCATTTTACTTTCAGCTTTATTTTCAACTCCGTTTTTCCGGTGGTGAACTATCAGCATGCTTTGCAGCAAGTTGGACTTTGATATTAATGAGTGTTACAGTTGAGTGGTTTTCTGTCACCATCCATTTCCTTTCCCGAAACAGATCTGGACTCCATAGAGCCCCTACCTTTGAGATGTGGTTTTTGCCAAGTCATGTGTGGGCTTCCTGCATGAGCTGCATTTCACAATTTGGCAGTCATGTGTAGGTGCGCGTGTGTACAGTCACACATTATTCTCTTAAAATTCGCCTTTACATTATCCGTCTTAGAGTATTGAGGTCTCATGAAACAAGTATGCTTCTTTCAGAAAACATCATTCACATTTCAGTCCATGTTTCACTCCCAGATTAGGTTGTCCAGCTTGGGGCTCTAACGTGGACCACAATCTGGTCCCCTTTGACTCAGTGTTGCTCAGAAGGAGCTTCTTTGTTTTCTTCGTGTCACATAAAAAAAACAACAACAAAGAACAGAGAAAGACATGGGCTCATCGATCGGTTGCCTTCTGGCCACCTCTTGATTTGTGGAACAATGTCCAATCCGCTGGGCCACACCAGCCAGGGCACGACATAGGTTCTCAGCTGTTCTCTTGACGGGCGCACTGGCCACACTCAAGGAGCCACCACCTTGCTGATGAGCACTGGCTTCCTTCAGCTTCGTCCCTGCTCCGGTCAGCGCATGTCTGCTGTTGCTTCTGTGTCCTCATTGTTGTCACCTGCACAAACTAAGGTGCATAGGAGGGTAGGGTCCGGAGCTGCCTTGGTAGGAGGAACTTAGAGCTACTCTGAGAACAAAGGATGTGACAAGTCGGGGTTTTGGGAAGTCAGTTACCAACCCCCAACCCCCAGGATGACAGGTAGTAAGGCAATGGTTAAGTTGGGATCCTAGTTACACAGACAAATGCATTCTGAATTCAGTCAGAGCTGACTTGCAATCCAGGAATCAGTACTTCACTATCCTCAACCTGTCCCATTCTCCTGTCACGTTTCTTTCTGGCCACTTCCCCTCTATATCAAACGTCTTGGGTACCAGGTCACTGAGTTGCCAGAACAAGCTTTGGTCTCTCGCTGAATGAGCCGGTGGTCTCTGGAGCCCACTGAAGAGTTGAGATGTGTGTTTGGCTGATGATGCCTGATTCAAGCCTCCTGGCAGCCTGGCACATGGGGTCTGTCACCTTATCTCCCTGGTCACGCAGCAGAGAGTGAGAGAGATCAGTAACCGACCCACAGACACGCCATTCCCCAAGGAGTGCGGTTCTCGAAGCTCATTCCGTTACAGCCTTTTCATTGTGGAATATGCAGACAGGATGCGCAAGTCCACCGCATCTCCCCTGAACCCCTGTTTTCCTTTGGGGTGCCACACTGGTAGCCCCCAGCCCGACTGAGGTCATAGGGTGACTGCGTGTCAGCCGCATGGTATTTGCAAATATTGGAAGCGGGCGGAAGTAACTGAAACCAGGGAGATAACATCAAAGTTTCAATTTTGGGGTTTTCTGGAGCACCCCCTTCACCCATTCGCAGACTGTCAATTAAGCCCCCAGTGGGCACCCACCTAGTTGAGGCGGTGAAAGCCCACCAGCTTAAGAATTAGGAACCAATCTGGTTAGAAACATGCAGCTGTGGAGAAGAAAAGATGCTCCTCACTGAACAAATGCTCACAGTTTCCCTCGCCCATTGCCACCTCTCCATCATTCTTGGGGGGCGGGGGGTCTGCTCTCAACAGCGAGGGGCAGGCCTGGCTAAGCGGCGGACGCTGACGAGAGCTCCTCGGGCCCTGTGCGTGCAGCTGTCATTACTCCTCCTGCCTTGGCAGGAAAATCCACCTGAGAGTCTCCGCAGTCTTTTCCCGACAAGATCCACGGGCCAAGATCTATGCTTCGCACGAGATAAAATGCCCGCCCAGCACTTCTGCGCGCAGCAGGAGCTTTGAAATATAATTCTCTGGTTCTAAAAATGTCCACAGGCCGGAATTATCTGATGATGAAGAAGCTTGTGTCTGTGTCAGAGGGAGGCTCATTTCCCATAAGTAAACTCTTGGTGGGCAGGAGGGTGTCATTCATAATCCCCGTATTTAAACACACGCAATCGAATGGATGTCCTGGGAGTTTTTCGTTTAACTGGGAATAAAGATGTTTCCTTTCATCTGCTAAGTGTTAGGAGTTTTCTATAAACCAATATCCCTGGTTGCACGCTCCACCCCTTTTCCCGTGTTTATTTCTGTTCTGGAGTTTTCCTACCCTGATCCCGTGTCTTTCCTCAAGACCCCAGCCATGGTATGTCAGCAGGTTTGCCTCCAACAACACACTCTCCTTTGGTTCGCAAGCATCCCTAGCTGTCACCAGATACAAGACACGCCGTTCCATGAGTCGCAGGCACGAAGAAGACAGCACTGAATTTTTTAACCTGGTGGAAAAATTCTTCTGCAGAAGAGAGCTGCCGTGGGGAACCGCAGGAGAGAGAGAAGACCCCGAGATGACAGCGGGTGTCAGGAGAGAGCAGTGGCCCCTGGCCCACACCGGAGGCACTGTCGCGTGCAGGGGGACATGCCTCCCGGACGTGCCCATCCTGACCACATGCAAACTCACACAGCCCTTCACCACCTCACGCCTCCATGCATCACCTATGGAACTGCGTGGCTGGACGCTGCTCAAAGGCTCCGCGGTGACAGGGTTGCCACAGCGTCACAGGGCAGGGGCAGCAGGAGGGGTCACCTTCTCCCAAAAACCAAGTTAGGCAGGAGGCAGAGGGCTGGCCATTTGCACAGTTGGTGTCTAGGAGGTGAGCAGGGAAGGGCCACCCTCTGAAGCAGGGCTCAAGGCCACATCATTTGCTGCCTGGATGCTTGCCATAGGGTCGCTGGCCCTGACACGTGATACAATGTCAAGAATTCCTTCCTCCTACTGTGGTCACCTTCCCCTTCAGGGGAGCTGAGTGGAGGGTGGGTGGAGCCAGAGGGATGGCACAGTAAGTGTGCTGAGTGAAAGAGGACACAGGAAACTGGTGTCAGGGACTCCCCACACACTGCTGGGTCAACCCTTTGCCACTTGGCCCATCAGGATGCAAGATGCACAGTTGCTTTCTGTCCCTACACTAATAATCTGCAACCTTTTATGATTCCATTTTCATGTGATCATTCTGTAGTTCTTTTCAACTTTATTTGCCGGCCTTGATTTTTTTGTTTTTAATTATTATTATGTTTTTCTTTGTTGGAGAAGATTTCAAATTTTCCCATTCCTCCATCTATGGTTTGGACAAGGGACAGGAAAATCCGCTCCCTGGAGCCATGTCCAAAGCATGTTTGGGCTCCTCCACTTCCATAGAAAAAACATACCTTCCGTTGTCTCCTGGAACCAAAAAAAAAAAAAATAGGAAGAAATGCGTGAGGGCAGTAAAGCATATTTTCACTTATCATGAATGAGAAACATTGCAAATACTTGTAAGTTAAAGAGTACAGACTGAACATGTTACTTGCCAAGTGTCATTTAAATACTTAGTTCATACCTAGAGGACTGTCCAAGTTATCACTGACCTTGGCAACGCGACAAGAGCTGCATTTTTCTCAGGATAAAATGTTCTTGAAAAATAACTCAGGAGAACCAGATGTGGCCTCAGTTTGCTTCCATCACTAAGCATGATCCTTTGCCTATTTCTGTTCCTCAGCCAAAAAGTGGAGAGTCTTTTCAAGTAAAGGTGGGAAAAATGTCATTCCATCTCTTGGATTATGATTGGACTTGAATAGAGTCATGCTGGAAATAATCTTCTGAGACTGTGGGTATATTTTACCTCACTTGTGGGTGAAGGGCAACAAAAGGTAATAAATCAGGAACAAAGCCACAACATCCTGAGCTCAATCCACTGGGGACAATGTGTGTGTGTGTGTGTGTGTGTGTGTGTGTGTGTGTGTGTGTTTTCCTTTTAATTTTAATGTCAGTGACCCCACAGAGCTGTTTTTGTTCACAAGAAAAGATTTTATGGAGTTATACTAAATGGTTAATGAATGGATAGATAAATGGCAAAATGTAAAAAATAAAAATACTAGTAGTGCTATGATCTTCCCCATCTTTTTAGATTTTGTTCTAAGTTTAGGGGGTTGAAATGTAATATTTTAAGTGAATTTATGGCACTCTTAGATTATTGTAGCATTCTAAAATATTATTTCCCAGAAAGTAAAACTTAGAAATGTTATGATCTCCGTAGATTTATTTTTTAAGGTAAAAGTTTGTTTTTTTAATTTAAAAAAATCACATGGCTCTTATCAGTGATTTGTTTTCTCTGGATCCTTGCTGAAGTAGCCACTTTTTTAAAAAGATTTTATTTATTATTTCCAGAGAGAAAGGAAGGGAGAGAGGCAGAGAGGGAGAGAAACATCAATGTATGGTTGCCTTTTACCTGCCTTCAACTGGGGACCTGGCTGGGGACCTGGCTGGGGACCTGGCTGGAGATCTGGTTTGCAACCTGGTTATGTGCCCTGGCTGGGAATCAAACCAGTGACCTTTGGGTTTGCAGGCAGTCACCTTATCCACTGTGCTACCAGCCAGGGCTTGAAGTAGCCACTTTTATTAAATATTTAAAAGTTTTTTCTCATGCTTTGCTTGAACTAGAAATTTCATGTCTAATAACAAGCAGATTGGTGACCACCAAATTAATTGCCACATTAAGACCCACTCACTTATTTAGAATACATAATTACAAAACGTGTTTATTTGATTAAGCGAAGCCAGTTGACTGAAAGGAAAAGACAAAAAAGAATGAGATAGAAAGGTACTATTTCATGTATTTCAGATCTCAACTGATAAAGAGATTTTACTTCCTTATTGCTTTTGAAGAAAGTGAATAGAAGAGAGGAGACCCTTATGTAAATGATGTTTTTCAATTAAGAAAAACAGATTCTTCAGATTAAATGCATCCTCCAAGTGTCCCCAAGAATAACTTCATTCCAACTATTTAATCAACAACTATTAATAGTTACTGAGTTCCTGTTGTGTCCAACATGGTGGTTCAAAGAGCTAAGTATCAGAGGAGAAAAAAGCAAAGTCTCTGCATTGAGCTTGAATTCAGTGAGTGAAGAAAAGCCTTGCATCTCTGTGAAATTTTAGCACTCCAAGGATACAGCAAAGATCCTAGCAAATCCCAAAGAGAAAAAAGAACTTTACAATAACTTCACCAGCTGCCAAATTCTTACTAACAACCCAGAGTACTTCAAAGTTCTGAGGGAGAAGATTTTGAGCTGAGAATGCTATGCTGAGCGAAAAGAGCAACCACACAGTAGTCTCTGCATTGGGGACTGCAAAGGACAAAACACGATATGTCCATCCTTCCTGCTCTTTTCCGAGCAACCTGAAGATTTCCTGAGCTGGGCCCTAGAAAATCATCTGAAAGAGATGCCCTACGTCCTCTCACATCCTAAAGAACAATCTCATACTCTTGTACCAAACCTAGAAAGTTCTCTCTTTCTGATCCTATTCCTCCTGGTTCACTCCCTCCACACACACACTTCACCTGAGGTGTGACTCCGGTGTGACTCAGGTGTGACTCAGATGTGGGGCTGGGAAGCAGGGTAGAAACAACATTCTCTCTCTCTCTCTCTCTCTCTCTCTCTCTCTCTCTCTCTCTCTCTCTCCATTCTCCCTGCTGCCCAAACCCTTTTGCTTTTCCTGGAAACTCCAAAGTGGGCCACCTAAGTGGTGGGTGACATTGGTGAAAATAAACATGGCTTCCTGTGTCCCCACCGACTATTCTCTGTTCCCCTTAGTTAAGGTGACCCTGTTTACTGTGCTGATATGAAGAGAAGCAGAACACTCATGTCATTAGCTGAACTTAACTCGTTTACTTCACAAAACATATCAGAACAACACCAAATTCCATCTTGCGTGTTACAGTTTCCAAGGGATCTTCACACATGCATGTCCCTGGAGCCTCTCGCCCCTCTGAAATGGAGACGCCAGGTGTATTTATTGCTACATCATAGAACAGACAGCTGAGTTGTACCTGGCTCTGTGACCAGCCCAAGGCCACAGGTAAATGACACAGAAACTACGCTCTGTAGTTTTAGATGGAAAATCATTGTCCCCATTTTACAAGTTGTCTATCTTTCTGCTGCTCGGTCTCAGTTACGTCAGCTTCTCCCCGCACTCTGGTGCCTCGGGGCTCTGAATGGGCTCACCAGTCATGTTCCAAACCTCAATCCTTGCTGGCTTCCTTCTTTTCTGGTTGGAAGGAATGCATGGAAACTTCTCATAGACACACCAGAGTGTGGCATGTTCATCTAAGGACAAGCTGTACTCTCATGGCCTGGACAACAATCCCAGGTTGTAAGGTCATTCACTCCATAGCTTCCTCAAGAAATGACATGTTTCTGTTTTTTTTTTTTTGTTGTTCAGTGTACCCTTAAATGATATTTACTATGTGCAAAAAGCACAGTGAATGACCCCATGTTCATAGCACCGTATGAGGTACCATTGTCGCACTCATCTTACAGAGAACGAGTGCAGTCTGGGAGTCCAAAAGCACCTGAGACATTGTTCAGCTCAACAGTGTCCCACGGGGGCACCTTTACGACAACCACCTGACGCCTGGCCGGGCAGAGCCTGGACCGTGCTACCCGCTGAGAAGGGTGTCCTCACGACGAGTCCATCTTCCAGAGCTCCTTTTCCCCAGACACTTAAAGATCAGTTCATGACGTTTGTCAATGCCCATTGGCTTTTAATCTAGGAGTTGAGATTATCCTTGGTCCTTCCTTCTCCTTCTCCTTCCACCCCCACATTCAGTTCTTACCAAGCTCCGTCAAGGGCACCACGTTTTTCTCAGATGCGCCGCCTGTCTTCCAACCCCACAGCCTCTGTTCACTCAAACTCATGTCCCTGTCTGTATACTCCGTCACTCTCCCAGTCACATCCACTCAACGTGGCACCAGAGCCATGCTTCTGAGCACGTGGTGTCCTCTCCCTCAGCGTGTCGTCTGCTTGTCTAGCCTGGCAGCCAGAGCGCCGCATCTTACCAACGGACCGACGGCCTCTCCTGTTCGTCCCCAGCCTCGTCCTTCTCTGGCCCCTCCTGTCCCACCCCTGGGCTTGGCTAACATGCTTCTCCCTATGTGAAGGCACCGGCCCTTGCCCCTCCCTCCCCTCTACCGACGGGCACGCCCAGTCTGAAACCATTCCATGACCTTGGCCTGGGCCTCCCCCATCATTTGGGACTTCACCATGTCTTCCTAGCTTTCTTCACCCCTGTTGATGAAGATTTCCACATGAGTCTGTATTGGCGGCACAGCTTTGCTACATCCATCACTCTGGGGCTGTCCCTGCAGTTCCGTGGGAACGGGGCAAATGAAGGAAGCCTTCTCAAGGTTTTCACATGGTTGAGCTTTTACAGCAAAAGTTGCCACAGCGCTCCACACCTTAATTTGCTGACTGGATAGCCTTTCAGCAAATGGATAGAGAAGAACACGCTGTTAATGGAAGTCACAAACAGTTTTTTATTATCCCTTGTGGAATTGTTTGTCTAACACCTCTTATGCCAAATGAGGAATAGACTTCATTAGGAATACGGGAGTCTAAGCCTAAATTTGTCTTCAGTACCTACAGCTAAAAAAAAAAAAAAGTTGATAATCCTATCTCTTGCTTGCCTATATATGGAATTTTTCTGAGGAAATTTTTCGCTTATGTATGGAGGTTTTCTTTAGCATACATACTGGTATTATAGTACATTAATTCAAATATAAGGGGAACTGGACAACAGGGGGGATTGACTTTGGGGGGAGTGGGTGGGTGGGGAGAGGGACAGAGGGGAGCAAAAAGGGGATGGATGTAATACAACAACAATAAAAATTAAAAAAAATATATATAAGGGGAACTACATTTAATATCTGTGTCTGATATACCAAAATCACAGACACATACTCATAACATTTTCCAGAAGCTATTAAAAACTCCCCACATCAATTGTAAGTCCTAAAATCAATCACTGATTTTAAATCAACCATAAGGATACCTGTGCCGTATGAATATTAAAGGCTTTATGGAGATAGTATATACTTCAGATCTCTAATTCCAAAAAGACTTTAAATCTGGAGACAGTTGTGCATTAATTCCATGTTAATCTATAAATGGCTGGGCTTGAATCCTCCCATTTATTTATTAATGAAGAGAGACAGAGAATGTGGAAGAGTTGGTCTTTGAAGCATGAAAGAATATCACATGGAAAGGAGCCCAGGAAAGTGTCTTCTCATCCAGAGAAGCGCTGTAGACACCGCTACTCTGAGTGGCCCCTGCCTGGCTGTAGCCACAGCAGCAGACTCCATCCAGGTGATTGGCAGAGCTAGACCACAGCTCCACTGTACGAGGAGGTGAGACTGTCAGTAAGCATCGCCCTCCTTGTCCAGGGACAGATTGTGTGGCGAATGTCACACTTCACGTGGCTGGCTAGTGTCGCTCTGGAACACCGCCATTGGCTGCATCTACCCAGCGCTCTTATTGCGAAACCATTCCCAGTGGATAAGAATTAGCTCAGGCAAGTGCCTTCCAATAAAGGAAAATAATTCAACCTTTTAAGTGCTTTGTTTTATTATTTCATAGTCACCACAAAGTACATGCTGATGAATTTACGACTCAGCTGCTCCAAGCTTAGATAATACATGGAGTCTTGTATTTTTAAAATTTTTGCCCAGACTCAAAGTTCCAGTGTGGGATCTCTAAATTAGCAGGTTTCCCAAAGTTTCCTCTTTGCCCCAAAAGAGTGCATTTAAAACTAAAATGTAGTGCTTATGTAATAATCCAGAAGGCAAACAGAACTTCTGTCTTCTTGAGACTTAATCTGAATCCTGAGGGTCCCACAGAGAGTTCTAATGAGGATTTCATGGTTGATAATGGTTTTTACTCCACTCCTGCTGCTGTTTGCTCAACGCTTGTTTGGGAAGCATTAGGCACTTTGAAAATCATCACCTTCCGAAGTTGGCAAAACTTTCAAACCAGTCCATTTATTTTCGTCTCTGCACTGCAGGCGTTTACCCTAGTTGATTTGTGTTATATACAACAGCAAAAATAACCTGGACTTAGTAAAATCGCTGCCCAAAATTCCACCCTGTGAGGCTGATTCAATCTGTACTTCACTTGAACATTAATATAAAAGGTGTAAGGGTCAATCAAACCTACACAGGTAACCTTTCTACTGCTGTGCCTTGTGTCTATCTGTACACATTGGTCGTGAGCCGCTGATGCCTTTGTTTAGTTTTATGGGATCTGAACCACTTCTAATTTAAGTGATACAGTTTACATGTAATTGGCATTTCATATCCTCAAGACCTCTATGGTGCTTTGTTTTATATATATATATATATATATATATATATATATATATATATTTTGTTTGTTTGTTTGTTTGTTTGTTTTTTCCTGACCCTACTCCATCATCCCCAGTGCAAATTGTCTAGCATCTCTATGCTCCTTTGGTCCTTCATCTTTGGTGCCAGAGGAAGACATGTCTCTTCTGCATAAAGGAAGCACCTTTATCTATGTTCTGAAACCCACAGCCCCCTACATTGCTGGATTCCGCGTTATTATTTTTCTTCTCTCTTTTGTTAGTCTTTCCACTGCTTTCTTTTTTAGCCCAGTCATTATCAACTGGGGATACTTTTGCTTCCCATGGCAATGTCTGCAGTCATTTTTTATTGCCCAGTGGGTGCTCCTGGCACCCTGTGCATAGGGGCCAGGGGGGCTGCTGGATGTACAACAATGCACCCTCCTCCTCCCCAAACACACCCAATACCACAGTGTTACCTGGCCTGAGACAGTGCCAAGGCCGGCAGATCCTGTAACCCATAATCATCTTCCTTTCCTTTCCTTTCCTTCCCTCCCTCCCTCCTTTCTTCCTTCCTTCTTCCTTCATTCCTTTCTCCTTCCCCCCTCTCTCACACATACATACAAACGCAATTACATTTCAAGCGCATTCTTTTCTTTATCCTTCATCCCCTTTAGCTGCTCTTAGCCTTCTCTTTTCTTTCGTCTCAGCAAAAGTTTTGGAACAAATAACCAAACCCCATTGTTCCCAGCTATCTCAACCATTTAAGGCAACCCGGCTGGGCTGACCACAGTGGCAAAGGCCACTAATTACTCAGCACTGCCTGACCCTGAAACACGTCTCCAGCTTATCTCAGAACACTTCTCTAAGGCGTTTGACCTTGCGTCTTTTTTCTTTTTGTGACAACTCCCTTTTCTTAAAATGTGTTTATTCATTCTCCTCATGAACCTTGCATTCCTACACCTTGGAATGAGAACATTCTCATTCTTATTCTCCTCCACACTTTTGTTTTCGGTGCAATGACAGACTCGCCTGTCTCTGTTGTGTTCTTCTCTTCTAACACTGCATTTTCTATTTTAAGTACGTTGTATCTACCACCTGAAAGCAAAGGACAGGTAAATACGCCACTTTAAACAAAACAATCCTCTGGAACTCCATCAAGTATAACCAATCACCTGCGACGGTCCCATTCTGTATATCCCCCAAGGCACTTTACGTTTTATACATAAAAATGAACTATTTTTTGCATTTGATAATAATGTTCATCTTTCCATCTTATTAGGAACATGCCATTATCCAAGCAATCGGCCACACAAGAAGCCATCTACCAGGGTGTCATCCATGACTGTTCATTTCCTACCACTCCACACGATCCAACTGGTAGCAAGTATTATTAAACCTATACCCTCCATACCTTAAATATGCCCTATTCAAATATGTCCCTCAATATTCAGATATGTCCCTGCTAGTGGCTTGGGTTAGGCCCGATCATCTCCCACTTGGATAATCATCATCGCTACTCACCAGTTTGCTCACATATAATCTCTGTCCATGACACCAAAGGTCAGCTTTCACAGCCTTACTGCATCATCGCTGTTGTTTTCCTAAAAACCACTTACAGACTTTCCCTGCCTGAGTCAGACTCGGGTATTTTACAGACCACAGAGCTTCGATAATCTGACCCTGGACAAGTTCTGGAGCCTTATGCCTCCTACTTTGTTTCTCCCAGTTGTGTTCCAATAACAGCCACTGCTCCTAGTTTCCCACACTCGTCAAATTGTTTCTCACCTCCTCCCCCTGGAAAATGTTAACCTGAGCCCTGGCATGTTCCACCTAGCCAAGCTCTATTCTGCTTTCTAGACTCACGCAGGTGTCTCTCTAGAAAACAGCCCGTCCCATTCTCTGAGAATCAACTGCTCTCTCTTCACCTCATCGCTTTTCTGCTTTGCACCTTAAAGGCTACATCTGTCATGCTGTGGACCAGTTGCTTTCCCTACTAAACCATGGCTTATTCAGGAAGGGCCTGCGTCTTGGTGATCAGTGATGCGACCCTTAGAAACACACTCAGGACTAGGCGCTCCACGGATGTTTGTGAGGGAAGACAGAAAAGTGGTGAGGGGCCAGACAGCTGACACAGGTTTGCTGGTGAGCTGTACCACGCATCTAACAGTGATTCACTTCAGCATTCGAAGTACTGATCGGTCCATACGCCCCTGGTGGTGCACTGAGCTCCAGAGAAGGCAGACACTCCACCTGGGGGCTGGCTCTTAGTAAAGGTAAAGTACCGCCAACCCTGTACTTTCTGTCCACAGGTCGCACAGCCACCGAATTACCACAGCTCTTCCCCGGTGGAGCCCAGTGGACTCA
This sequence comes from Noctilio leporinus, assembly GCA_004026585.1. Lineage (NCBI taxonomy): Eukaryota > Metazoa > Chordata > Mammalia > Chiroptera > Noctilionidae > Noctilio > Noctilio leporinus. Next base: position 31,436 of record PVIW01001904.1, on the reverse strand, counting down.
GAACTGACACAGAAAGACGTGGCACTATCCTCATCCAAGTGATTCCTTTCACCACATTGTAATTTCAAATAGGAGCTGAACAAACAGAGAGAAAACAAACAAAAACAGAAACAGAAAAGACTGAGAGCTCATGGGCTGACTTTGGGGAGAAGGAGACAGGAAAACCAGGGGGGGAAACAGCCCTGAACATGAATTAGTACCGTACCCCGGGGTCAAGAAGCCTGATTTACGAAGTAGCCAGCATGGTTTGCTGAAGCCATTTGTTCCCTCCCACTCTCACGGTATCCGGCTCAGCCTCACGGCACTCACCCCTCCTCTGCCTTCAACTTCACCACAAGGAACAGGGAAGGAAGCAGTGAACAGAGAAGGAGGTCACCCTCGGACCTAAAACTCAGCATTCCCTTCTCACCGTGTGGCCCTGGCGGCAGTCAGCCCAAGAGGGTGCTTTGGGGAGGATGCTGACAATGTATGGGGTTTCCAGGATGAGAAGGCAGCACCCCAAACTGTCAGGACCCCCCGCTGCCCCCCGACAGACGAACACAGAATGCAGAATGCGCACAATACACGAATTACCGTGCCACAGCTCGTATTTCTGCAGTTTGTTTTCTCAGCAGTATTTTGCTATCTAGGGACCAGGGGGAAAAAAAGTGATTTTCTTTACAAGTGAGACATGATTGATGCTTTGCTGGGAAAGACTTTTCATAACTGAACAGATGTCTCCTGACAAGAAAGTTATTGGTACAACAAACTACATTATTGCAATAAATAAGTTAGGGTTCAGACTTAAGAAAAAGACAGCAAGACCGTGTGGGGGAGGGTAATGGAGGCTAAGAAAGTGAGCTTCACTTTGGTCAGCCAGACTCCACATCCTTAACCCACCACGCTGGCTGGCTTGGGGCTAAGTCAACGCAAACATGAAAAGGCCCATCTCGGCCCAGGTTCGTCTGTCCGCACCATGGCAGGAAGCACTTCCGCTGGTCTACAGTCTGCAGCAAATGCTTTCATGGGCAAATTAAAGGTCATAGTTCTCCCATCTCGGTATGGCAGACACAGAAAGAACCGTGTGATGTATAGGATATTGAATCACTTGGAATTTTATTCTAGTGTGAACCAGAACGGTTTGTCATTATTATCGATTTGTATAGGACATGTGTTCTAGTAGAATGAAGAGGACAGGTTATAGAGCTAAGAGGCCTTCTGGAAAAAGGTGACGAAAGAGGTTATAGGTCTCCATGAGAGATGGAAGCCTTATTCTTAAAAAAAAAAAAAGTCAAGATTTTAGCATTTAGTAATAGGTACTAGTGGGATTTATTTCAAAAAGTTGATGATACAGTTTCATTCAAACCAGCTTTTAGCCCTGGCTGGTGGCACAGAGCCCAAAGGTCTCTGGTTCGATTCCCCAGCCAGGGCACATAACCAGGTTGCAAGCCAGGTCTCCAGCCAGGTCCGTAGCTGGAGGCAGGTGAAAGGCAACCATACATTGATGTTTCTCTCCCTCTCTGCCTCTCTCCCTTCCCTACTCTCTGAAAAGTAACAAATAAAATCTTTTTTAAAAATCAGCTTTTATTCAGCTCACCAAAGACAATTATTGAGATCCTTACGCTTATGTATCTATGTGTGTGGTTCTAGTAGAAAAGGTAATGGTGTTATTCACCCCACTCAACATTGTTAAGGCTCAATTTTAGGAAAACTTGAAAGTCTTTCTTCTCCAAGCCTGGCTTATAATCATCTGATTTCTTTTCACACCGTAATGCTTCAGAATACCCTACTGCCCATCACCTTCTGCAGGTGTCCTGCCAGGCCACAAAACCTGTGACAAGCCTGCCTTCAGTAATGTTTGAGTGGTCTTGTCTGCAATGCAATACTGGTTAATAAACATCCATGCCCGATCAAATACAAACACTCCTAGGAACGCTCTAATCACGGCTGTGTCCATGAAAACTGTGCTGTCACTCAGTAGCCTAAACGTGTTCAGGGACAATAGACCTTGCATTGTTTGGAAAAACTGAAGCCAGCCTCTCAGACCCCAAAGAATGCCCCTGGAACCTGTGATGTGCCTTTCTAGTTCCTAGTTTATTAAAACAAAATCTTAACAAACTTCGATGATACTGTTGGGCCTGGCTTCTTGTGTGAAAAACATGTCTTGTGACTGGTTTCTCTAATTAACAAATTAGTTTCTACATTTTTATTATTTTCATGGACACAGAACATCAATATACAAAAGATTCCAAAAACCTCCAAAGGAATCTTGATCATAACCCTAGTCTATTGACTCGTAGGCACTTTTCCCTGGAGAAACATACACGAGGTCTGCCCTGAAGTAGAGACCGGGTGAGAAACATGTTTCTTGCTGACGTCCTCCTGTGATGGAGATTGGAAGTTGCTTGTGAAAGTGGAAAAACACAACCTGGGAAATGTGAAAACCGGAAGCCACAACCGTGCACTGAACTAACCAGGCCCCAAAGCCAAGCATGGTTCTTGTCATTCGTACGATGTCCAAGTTTAGCAGAGAGCACAGTGGTCCCCTCTGCATAATGAACAGAACATTTTTTTTTTTTTTAAGTTTAAACACAAACAGGGACTTCCCTGGACCATGGGGAGATATGAAATGGTGTGAAAGTACAAGAATCTCGGTGCGGTTGGATTTATCCTCTACAAACTGCACTTCCAGCCAAGAGGAAACTCTTCTCATGAGAAAAGTGGCTGCGGACCCTCAGCCCCTCGTTGGGACGAGGCGGGGCTGAGCTGGGAACCCAGCACAGAGGCAGAGTTCCCTGGCCCGGGGCCATTCCCAGGAAAACACTCCCGCTTGGCAGCCGGCCCTCTCCAGAGCACTTTAACCTTGAGTGAAAACGTATTAGCATGCGTTTAATAGCTGAGCAAACGTCAGGCAATTGCACCAGCAGGGACGGAGACCTGAAAGGAGTTTCAGGTCTCTGGGCTCCGGAAGATCAGAAGGACACAGCCAAGAACCAGAACAGAAGACGAGGAACCCGGCTTGGCCAGGTTACCCTCTGGGTCCTGGTGACCAAGTGAAGGCCACGTTCCCAGGGCCGAAGACACGAAAAGGCCTATCAGAATTACACCGGGTGGAGTCATTCTTCCAACATCTCAACCCCTTTCTGGAGTCTTTTGAGTCAAGAATAGTAAGAAAACTTGTCCAGATCAATTCTGCACGTCACAGAGTCTCCGTTATGCCTTTGGGAGCATCTTGAGGAACTAGGGAGGATTTTAATTTGATTTTTTAAATCAGTATTTGATTTCTTCAAGTCAGATTTTAACATCTCTATTTTCCTAAATTCTTGAAGTTTGGCTACTAAATCATAAATCATAACTCATAAATCAACAATCAACTGAGCACCTGGACCGCAACCCAGGCATGTGCTCTGACTGGGGCTCAAACGGGCGACTTTTTGGTTCACAGGTCAGCACTCAATCCACTGAGCCACACCAGCCAGGGATAAATTATTTTATTCTAGTCAGTGATCTGGTAAATTCTAACAAACACTAAGAAAGTCGCTTTAGTAAATGTGTTTACTTGCACCTGTCAGCTTATTGAATTTGGTCTTCCTTTAAATGCTTCAAATGCCTCTTGTAAACCAAACCTTTCAAGTACTTTAGCATGCTTACAAATCTAACAGGAAATTTGACTTTAGCATAACTCACGTTGTGCTAAATGTTCAACAGTTATGAACAATACAATTTTCTCAGACTTTCTAACTTAAAATCATGAGTCTCAATCAATTGCAAGTAGATTGTAAATTAGGACATAAGTCAAATCTCTTACATTTTCTAAAATGCCCAATTCTGTTATAAATACTTAAATATAACATAGACCAAGATAATTTTCAAACAACACAAAATTCTTAATACTTTGAATTTATTGTATTATTTCTGTACTTGTAGCTGCCTGGAGTCAAACCATATGTCCAGTGTACTAATTAGTGAAAAAACAGAGCTGATGTTCACCTGGAAATCACAGATGCAGAAGAAACACACCTGATGTCTATTCTCACTGGGTTGGCATCCATTTGGAGTGGTTGCTATGCGGTAAACCAGTGCTGTGGTAGACCAGGTCTCTAGAACCAAAACCCTGGTGTGTGGCATTTGCCCATTTCTGCGGTGTAAATACTTCCCAATGAGTTACTTCAAACTACCAAAACATTAATAGCTAGCTGGTAAAATTTCTGAATAGTTCACAAGTACTGGCCCTCATAATCTAGCTTTATTAGGCTTCAGCACAAAAGTAATTGTTCCTTATATTGCATACTTTTTTTCAATATTTTGAAGATTACTTCTGGGTCAAGGTTCAGTTGTACAACAGAGACTTAGAAACACGCTTATATTTAACATATTTCTAGGACCTGCATTTTGTTCTTCAATTGCTAGCTGCTAAGATCACTCAAGGAACAGTAATTATGCTAATGAGGATCATAGGCCCCCAATGTGCAAAACTAAATAAGTAGCATTGTCGAGTGAATATTAGCTTTAAACTTACATTGTCCCCTGTGGACAAGACTGAGATCCTTCTGGTTTTCAGAAAGGACAAAGCATGTTCTTTAACAACAATCAAAATTAGTTACCACTAATTAATATGCTCCTACGGTGTCACCCTCTTTTATCTTGGTTATTAATAGGCTTGGAAAGGTCACTTTCATAAAGACCTCTGCTTTCCTCAAGAATATGTTTCTATCTCTTCGGTATCTTCATTTATAAGAGGAAGTATTTGTGTTCCTGATAGTCTTAATGTTTTATGCCAGGATTATGCACAGTGACTGAACAGTCATTTATAGTTCATGGCAGGTTAGACCTGGTTCACTTTTGAATCTCCTTAGGCCTTCACAGCAAAACAGAGGAAATAAAACTACCCATGTCAGCGGTGAGAGTCTTCTGTGTCAACATAAAACCTTTAGCACATGGTAAATTCTCAGACATGTTAGCAATTATGATTTTTAAATGACAACTTGTACATCCTTAGGCAAACATCTGCCAAATCGCCATGATTTATCGCTTAAGAAAAAACCCCACTCGTCCAGACTCTTCCTTAGTGAGTACAAAGACCCTCATGCAAGTAAAACTCACATTATCGTATTTGTGTTGAACGCGTCAGCAGCCTCATCTTTGATTCCAGTCCGTGCCCCTGTTCCTTGTGCCTCCTACTATATCATCATTTTCTCTATTTTGAGCAGGGCTTTTCTCCAGGGACTTTGGGTTGACACAAAGGTGGAAGGTGGGTGACTGGGACATCATCCTTTTTCTCTGTCTCCCATGAAGGGACTGTGGGGTCGCAAGCAGACCCCTACAGATCATGAGAACGGCCAGCCAACTGTGTCCAGACACGCAACCTCCATTGATGCACGTTTGTGTTGCTAGCAGAGCACTTGTGTTGGGACAATCTTGCAGGTGGCTGCGCTTTGGAAGAAGGGATTGACCCATCCGACTGGCTATTCTCCTTCGGGCATCTACAGTGAAAACAGATGCTGCTCTTCACTCATTGCACAAGAAAACATCAATGAGGGTAGCCAAGCCAGCAATTGATTCTCCGCGAAAATCTAGAAATCCGATCTCAAAAAATATAAGAATGTGAGTGAGTGATCGGGTATCTGTATCTACTTATCCATGCTTTTCTTATCCCTGAATATACATGTTCTCACATGCAAAACATGCTCTCAGAATTAAAAACGTATAAATGGGTCTATGTATGTATGTATTTGATGCCTAATTTACATAGAGAGGCAAAATTCCAGAGAAACATTGACAATTCTTAAAGAAAAGTAAAGGTTACGTGTTTTTTTTTTTTAACGCAGAAACTGAAAATCAGGTGTTTCTGTCTTTGAAAATTTTATATTGTGCTTTTACCTTTTCCTATTGATTCTGAGTGGCTAGTACTTCTTTCCTGAAGATCCATAGAGTGATGATATCAAACTGGTTTCAACTCATGCAAGTTGAATATTTGACCAAAAACTACACGTTCCTTTAATCCGGTTGTGCAATTTGACTCAAATTCCTACACTTGAAACAAATTCAACAACTCATCTCCTCCAGAATTGCCTTCTTTCCCAATGTCACACCAATGAGGGAGCCACAGAGCGGGTCAGATGAGAAGGAAATAGAATCCCGAATGCTGATGGGCCTGCAGAATTAGAGGTGAGTGCACCTGGCCTGGAGTTTGAGGGCAGGGGACACTGTTAAGTGTTAGGAAGTCTGTCTGCAAGGCATAAGCCAGAAACACAAACATGAGCAAAAGAGTCAACTCATTCACAGTCTCAACACAGACAGCAAATTATGAATGAAAGATCAAATGCTCTAATCACACAGGCTGCGGCTTTCTTGTTTCATAGTTCATACAGACCGGGAGGGAAATGAACAAAATGTCTAAAACAATGACTATATATGCCTACAGACCACAAAATAATTGTATAAATTCTAATCCTGAATAAAATCCATATGGTAGCCTGTATTCATCTATACATCTGCAAGAAAGAAATGCAGAAGTGATATATATATATATATATAATGATATATACATATATTTTATATATATATATATATATATATATATATATATATATATATATATATATGCATGTGTGTATATATATATGCAAATTGGGGCAGCATCAGTGAGAGGAGCTGGCCCTGAACTCTAGATCAAGGTCAGGCAGCTGGGCTTTGATAGGACTTCTAATAAGCAACTGTGTGACTCTGAGGAAAAGAAAAAATGGTGTGTATGGAACAGATTTGGCTGGCTATATCTATGGTATATGAGGTACATAAATTACTGCTAGTTTATAGCTGAGAAAAATTCACATAGCTATTGCCTGTCTTGGAAGAGAATCAATGAACAGATTTCTCAGCCAGTGAAAGTCGATATTTTGGTGAACAGAAAAGATTTTCATCTGAATCTTATTATGTGACACATTTAATATGGTTATTTAAAGACAATTTCGGATACCTGGATGCCCACCTTGATCAGATAGTCAAAAAAAGCTTCAAAGTCAATACGAAAAGCTTTTATTTTTTGTATTGAAGCTACAATTTAAGTTGGAAATCCTGGGTCCCTCCGAGAATGGTTTGAAAACCATTGTTTTTTCTATGAGTCAATGATTCTGTGTGTTGCCAGGAAAATACCTGATGAAGGTTTTCAAAGAAGAAGAAGTGTACGTGACACTTAGGCTATAAGAAAAGTAAATGATCGTTACTATTACTGTAGATCATTTCCTGTCCAGGCGATTAGAAACTGCTCTCAATTAGGATGCGTATTTTGAACACCCCAGCATTTGTGTTTGTCGAAGTGAGCTCTCTTCTAACCTGAGCACAAAGGTAAAAATCAAATCTCTATTCTATAACTAGTTCTTTCAGATGTGAAGTCCTGGCCACGTTATCAGAAGCGACGATTGATGTGTGAGCCATCCCATTTCTAAGGGCTTTTGGCCGGTCATAGTTTGCTCATGGGTCATAGATGGCAGGCTCACAATGGGTGATCACAGACGGCTTAAAAAGGGACAGAGTTAAGCAAAACAAGGGGCAATGATGCATCCAGAGCTGCCCCCCTGGCTTGAGGGAGCCAACAGGGGAGGGTTACCAGACACCGGTCAGAGCGGTGGTCATGTGGGGAACAGTGAAGCTGCGGCCAACGCCTGGCTTGGCTCAGGGGGAAATGGTGGAATAAATACCTCTATTTCCTTTCTCTTACCTCGCCAACCGGAGCAGTTGCTGAAACCATGGAGGTCAAGTTCTCAGGGTACAGAGCAGTGTGGTGATGGGTGGAGAACAATTGCTTTTATAATGGCAATGCATGTATTATTCTTTTATTTCCCCACTGCATGCACAATGGTGAGCACCAATTACATTCAAATGTAGTACTTTATGTAAAGGTGGCTATTGGAAGGAGAAATATTGCACAAGAAATGCCCATATCCTCAATAAGTTTACAGGATAATAAGAAAAGTAGACACATAATGCAAGGTAGACTGTGACAGGAACTAGAGAAGTACAAAGGATGGTGGGAATTTGAAGAAAGAAGGGGGGATAAGGGCATTTGGAACCTTCATGGAAGACAGCACTTTTGAAACGGGTGATGAAAATATCCCCCAGGGAGGAAGGCAAGAAGGGGGAGGATGTGAGTCACATCCAGAGAATTCTGATAGGAATGTGCTGTGCTTTTAAGGAAGTCATGGGGATAAAACCAGACAAAACCAGAGGACCTGTCCCATCTCAAACACAACGTGTGTTCATGTCCACCCGCGCTCACATGTTTATTTAAATGAGGCTGTGCTGGTGTGGGACCTCAGCAAGGTGTTTTCAAGTGAAACACAAATGCTGTGGACGTGAAGGGCACAGACCGTTAGTGGGTCCTCTGGTGTCAAGCAGAGCCCAGTGTGCATCCTGGGCATCGTTTCCTTTATTCCAGCTTTATTCTAACTTTATTCGAGCTCAGGTTCCAAGGCATGACTGCTCTTGGGCTAACAGCACCATCTAGTGTGTTGTGGTCTTACGTTAAGTTCATGTGCTCCTTCCTGATCTGTTTCCACTGTCACTAGACAGCGTGATCACAAAATTGACAGAATAACAAAGTGTCCCATCCATTTTTGGCTTTAGGATCTGTAGTTTAATAGGTTTCAATGGGGGGGGAGGAATATGGCATTCCTGAATAATGCCCCTAAAAGAAGACCTCCTGTCTCTTCAGTAGCTGAGATGAGAAAAGCATACAAAATAATTTCTTGTCATTTTCCGATTTTCCCAACCTGGCAACTAAAATAGAAATATATGTATTTCTTATTCATTCATTTTCAATGAAGAATAAGTGACTGTTTTATGTCTAAGTATAATTTTTAATGTGTAAATCAAACAATGCATATCATTACACGTTAAGCATCATGACTACTTAGTTGTATAACATAAAACAGCATAAAAGCTGTGAGGACTTATTTATTCCAGGAATCAGAATATGCAGATGAAGCTTGAGCCTTGCATGGTAAACTAACCCCGGAAAACAATCCAATCAGGAGACAGAAACACACTCCAGCGAATCTCCGTTTCATTCGGCCACTGGTGCCTCTGTTCATGGGAGCCCAGGGGGACAATGGGAAGGGGGAGTGAACAAGCCACCAACTGAGGGGCATGGGAGGGTGGAAAAGGAGAGACAACAGTGGGAATCCAGGCAGGAAAGAATGAGAGTCCTCCATTGGATCTCCCATTCGCCTCCTTTGGAAGATTAATTTCGACATTAGACCTGCAACCCCTACTGTTTCTTAAGAAGGCCAATCATTTCCTTATTTATCATCATTCAGAGTATAACAACAAAGCCAAAAAGAATAGGCCTAAGCAAATGATACTCAGCAGAGACACGCCACCCCTCTGCTAGGTATTCCATCATGCGCCTGGACAACAGGGAAAGCCAGAGCCCAGCTTCCTCTCTGGTGCTGCGGCAGTTAGACCTCTGTCCTCAAGAGTCAACCTGCATCTGTTGGTGCATCTGAGAGAGCTGACACAAGGACCAGTGTGGCACCGCTGCACTCCCATGTCACGTAGGTCTGCTCTTTCAGGTGCAGTGTGGGGACAGAAACCAGCCCGTCCGTTCAAGTGAGCCGCTACCCAAGTGGGCAATGGCTTGGCCTGGTCATGGCCTCCCGTGGCCATGTCTTGTTATTGGGCGAAATCTCCACTTTCTCTAGGACATATATTGAACCACTTAAATGTGCTTTCAAGTTCACAAACCTGGCACTGAACCCATTTTCATTACAGGGGGACCCTCCATGGGCACAGCAACCCAGGGGGTTATTAGAAATGCAGAGTTTGGGGCCTCATCTTCGGATTCACTCATCAGGCCCTCATCAGAGAGATTCAAGGAACTGGCATTTTCCAACAAGCGCCCTGGGTGATTTTTGGTGTGAACTGTGAAATATATGCTGTAATGAAAGCAATGTGAGTCCTTCTGGTTTTTGTTTTCTCCACCAGTTGATGAGTTTTCTATTTTTTTAAACATAAACATTGTTTGCCCTTTGACCAAGGAGCCACACATATTGATAGAAAAATATAATGTAATTGTTAGTACCTGTGATTCTTACAGTTCCTGATATATTTATTCTAAGTGAACAGTCAACGTTTCAGAATCTGGAATCTCCCATTCAAAATCTGAAAGCATTTTTCTTACTACAAACTAACTAAGGTTTTAACAGCGATATAGACTATGTCATCCAGGACCCGCTCTGCACCTCTGCAGGAGGTACTCTTTCATTTCCCCCCGTACGAGAAGCCTCACTCCCTGCCAATCACTGAGCACAGCTGGCCTTCATTCCTGTCAGCACCTAACTTCCCTCCTGGGTCCCGCTCCTGGTCCTGCGTCTGACGGCAAGTGGTTGTCTCCTCACACCTGCCTGCCAAGCAGACGTCGGCATGTCTTTAAAAACAGACATCTGTTGTCCCCAGTCCTGTGAGTCCTTCCATGAGCTCTGGAAAAGGAGAGACAAAAGAGGGAATCCGGGCAGGAAAGAATGAGAGTCCTCTGTTGGATCTCCCAGTCGCCCCCTTTGGAAGATTAATTTTGACATTAGACCTGCGAAACCAGCTCTACCTGTTGAGTAGAGCTGATTGCTTCCACCCACCCTGTCCCCTGGGCCCCAAACACGAAGCAGCATGTGCATCTACTCACCTACATGTCTTTCTCAACCAGCCAAGCCCAAGTCCTGTGATACAAGGTGGCTTTTTATTTCTTGGATGATCCAGTGTCCAGCCCACATAAATAGTCAGTAAGTAAACAGTCAATACGTGTGACCAGGTGAAACACGTGAGCCATTCTAAGCACCTGGCTATCTTGAAATCTGGAGCAAAGCTTAGCATTGTTCCACAGTCATGGTTTGAAGAGTTATGAAAAATGCCAAATACTGCAAAAGTGAAAATACTGAAGTCTCTATTTGACCCCGACATCTTTTATTTGAAAACAGTTTCTTGTTTCTTACGTGTGCCAGTCAGCAAAAGGGACCTTCAAACTCCTCCATGTCTTTCAGAACAAGAACTGCATCAGAGGTCAGAGGGGAGAGCTTTCCAGACGATGAGTGAACCCCAAAATGATGGGCCCAGCAAAGGACCCTCGCCATCACATCTTCTCAGAGTGTTCACCGAGTAAACCTAAAATGCTTGTACAGGTCAAGCCATTTGCGACAGATTAGCACAAGGTCACACAGCCTTCGGAAGTTCACAATGCTGACTGACTATCAGGAGGGCTCTTAGTAGAAAATGTAAATTCGTCAGTAGTGGAAACTAACCAATAGCTCTCAGGTGACCAGGAATACTGGATCTGTCTACATTTTCACACACTGCATATTTGGTTTATTGCAGTAATAATAACATGGGTTGAAAGAGAGTTTCTAAAAGCACACACACTATGCTTTGTTTTAACATGGGAAGCTCAAATCAGCAGAAAGATGAAGCAAGACTCTCCGACCTTGTATTTTGTCAGGGATAAGGCCATTACCACAGAACTTCAGAGACAGGCTTACCACAGCAAGAACCTCTGCACTTCATTATTTATTTACCGCCGATGCTCTACCACTTCAAACAAAAACATGATCCTGCAATGGAAATAGGTTTCCCATATAATTTTTTGGTAGTACAGAAAAGTGTGCTATGATCCCCAGTGGAATTCACAAGCATCTCTGCTGAACAATCACTGTCAAGCTTCAATTTACCAGCATGGAGTAACTCAAAGCACGAAACAAGAGCTTTGATCATTTTAGCCTTTGGACATCTTTATTATTACCCCTTGTAAGGTCACTAACGGAAACTGGTGAAGGCAACATTATCATTTAGGGTATTTACCCTACAAATGTTGGAACAAATAATTTTAAATCTGTTTTCATGCTTCTTGATTGTGAGCACATATATACTAGACCAGAAAGTCCGCTACTGAAGGTTCTGCTTGAGTGTGTGGTTATAGGATATTTATTCATGCAATCTCTGGGCCTGTCACTCTCTGATGTCAAATGTGTCCCTGTTAACTGCTATCAAGTGAAGGGCCCAGGTGAGGACCGGACAAAAATATTTAGCACCTTTGTCTGCACTGACCTAGAACTCAGTGAATGCCCCCTCCCCACTTCACATGTCAACTGCTCCCAGTGGGGTCGTTATTTTAGTCATGTCAAATGTCCTTAAAAATATAGCCCTTGATTGGAAGGTGTTCCACAAAAGTCGATACAGAGTTTCCAAGAGCTACTTATTGTAGGCTAATTTTTGTTAAATATGAAGGAGGGAGAGTGGGGGAGGAAAAGACAGAGAAAGTGACAGTAATTCAGACAGATAAATTAGTGATGTTTTGTTGCTGAGCTCCCGAGTTCTCATTTGATGAGCAAAGCACCTTAATCGAATCAGGGTTTATTGATTTACTACTGTTAATTTAGATCCATAGTTATATGTCAATTCCTAATCCGTTTGTAATATAGTCTAGGTTTCACTAAGGGCTACCTGGTAGGTAATTTGTTCTTTATGAAGAATTATTTATACAGGATAATGTTACAATTAATAAAATACTTAGACGTACTTCTTCCACTCTCATTAAGCAATTTTTACTGTGAAATAGATAGCCCCTATCACTAAACATCCCCCTCAAATTAGTCCTGTTATTCTTTTTTTTTCTAAAATACAAATATAAATATCTGTCAGTAAGTATGAAAAGCAGCACATCAATCAAGTTATATTGAAGCAAAATATCCCCAAAGAGCTTTATAATCAAAACTGAATGGGATCCCATTTTTTGATATCTGGAATAATAAATTATAATGAGCTTCAAGAATGCATTCCTAAGAAAAGACAGAAGAGCTGAACTTTGAAACAGACACTTAGTACAAGATAACACTTAAAATTATCAGTGATCCTGCGATTCTCTAGAGTGAAGGAAAATCTATATCCTTTAAGGAAATTGGCCCTTGCAGTCACAGGGCGGTAAATGGCTCCGATTCAGAACCTGTCCGCACCCTCAGGGCAGCCAGGGCTGCAACTCCCCAGGGTGACAGTTCCCAATTGCATGGTCTTCCAATGCTGTTTCAGCCTCATCCAACCTAAATGTTTCCCATATGAACCTCAATTTCTCTTCTTTGTCTCGATCTCATGTTTAGACATTACCTGTGCGCCAGAATGAATGTATCCACTTTTTAAAAGATATTCACTCTGTATTTGAAAGGTGCTAAGAGAGTAGCTTTTAAAGTGTGCATTCCACACATAAACACACACACACTCACAACAGTAAGTATATGAGATGATGGATGTTTGAGATTGGGGGGATAATCATTTAGCAACATATGTGTGTATGAAATCATCATACTGTATACCTCAAACTTACACATGACATACAAGTTAAATCTGAGTAAAACTGGGGCAGGGGTAGGCATTCACACATGATAAAACAGAGCCTTCCACAGATCAATCATAATGTTTAACAAATCCCTATAACAGGAAATTATTTTTATCCATATCTTACGTAGTGCAGTTTTGAACTAATTTCTTAATAGAACTTGGTTAAAGAAAAAGATTGATTAAAAGCTAATATGCTTGAGGTGTCAGAAATACTAATCCAGGCAAGATATTGCATGGTACTTGACAAGAATAGCAATTCATTATCTATTAAAAATAATGATCTTTTATTTAGAAATCTAATCCTTTAAGTTTGAGGTGAATAAGAACATATTCCAATATGAAAGGTAGTCATTTGACATTTCAAAGTAATTGATTTTCTGAAACCTAACATGAATTAACTTCCAGAAAAATTGATTGAGCAATAATTATTAATTACTCAACATGCTAGGATTAGGAGTCTACCAAAATGAACAAACTAAAACCTTTCTCAAATATTCTTCACCTAAACCATTTTTTCTGTTATTTGATCTACAACTCTTTCAACTAACATAAAAGTTTCACTATAATTTCAAACGATACTGCACCTTATAAGCTCAACCCAAATATATATAATTTAATATTTTTTACACTTTTGAAATAAGCTCTAATGAGACAGAAATTATATACAATAAAATCCACATGGTATAATTCTACAGGTTGATGACTTTTCACAAATAACCATATCTACCTTATTCAAGAGACGGAACATTTGCTTTACCTTAGTCTATCTACCCAGTAATCCACCAGAGTCAACCCTGTTGCAATTTGGCTATATAGGTTAATTTTTGTGTTCTAGAATATCATGTAAAAAGAATCATAGAATACATACACTTTTTATTCTAGCCATTTTGCTCAGCATAACCTTTTTGAGAACAACCATATCGTCACATTTCTTCCTTTATGTTGTTGAGTGATATTTCATTATATGGCTATATTGTACCACAGGGTTTTTTCCCCCAGATCTGCTTTATTTCCTCCACTTGCTCATTAACTTTACATTATCTTTTGTTGTTGTTCTAACAGTATGCATTGCTTTAATTACTGCACCATATTTAGTACTCATTGGTCTATTTAGAATCAAAATGACACTTCACACTTCACACTTTGAACTTGACAATTCCTCCTTCACTGTCCCTCAAAACACTCCACGCTCTCACTTCCTACTTCCTGTTACTGCTTCCCACTTCACAAATGGGGTCACTTTACAACACAGTAATTTTATCTGCTTGCCCCTGCTCTTTCTTTCAACTTTATTTTTCCCCTGTGTATATTGTAAATATGGCCCCAATAAACATGTTTGGACTTTAATTTTTGCTTTGTTACTGTAAATTTGTGTAAACCCAAGGCATTCTCTCAATCCCCATAACTTAGCAGGAGTTGGTCTCCAAGCTGTGTTACTGGAAGACCTTCCTGAGGCATGATTTTAGGCTTTTTAAAGGCAGGTCTCTAGGATTATTTAAGGGGTTGGTCCTTTGATCTCAAGTGGAATTTTTGTGGTATCTGGCTGGTGCTAGGAACTTATTTCTGTGGTCTCATCCGAAGGCAAAGTTAGTAAGGAGGTAAATGTTGAGATGTCACAGAAGTTCCCTTCTCCAGTGCTGCTAGTTTTCTAGTATCTCTGTTCTACGATCAACTCCATACGCCTTCAAATCTGATAGCCCCATGTGGTCTTTCCCTTGGCGTGCTCAACCCATGCCCCATTTGTAGGCTGGTAGTGTTAGTCCATCCATGTGACCTTTGGGAGGAACCTCTCTCCTCATTTGCAGGTTGCCTCCCTCCATGATGCCAGCTGCTTCCGATGCCCGGCACTCTGATCTCTGCCTCCTCGTTTCATCTGAGGACCACCCTCCTCCCTACGGCCTTGAGGTTTGGGAACATAGCCAGGAAATTTGCTCTCCGACACAGTTGGGAAATCACGGGATTTCCCTCTGTCCACATATTTTTCCAATCTTAGAATTGTTTATAGAAGTACTAGGATGATACCAGTTAGCCCATCCTACACATTATTTTTGTTCATTCACACTTAGATACTGAAGTTGTATAACCCATTTTTGGTGTGTGCATGCTAAATAAAGTTTTTTAAATGAAAACAACAGCAAACAGAAAATTTTTAAGTTTTCCAGAAGGTTCTTAAAACAAATTTTCAATCACTAACATTCATAGAGTCCCTAAGTAAAAACATGACAACATAACAATTTTTTAAGTCCTTTTCCTTTACATGTGTCCTTACTAGAGATGAATTTCTTCCATGATTATTGAGTACCCATCATAAAACAAAGCACTGTGGGAGTTCTAAAAAGAAATCAGATACAGATTCTTCTTTTATGGAATTGATAGGTAAATGAAAATTAAATGCTATGATGAAGTGTAGTTATGTGGACATTGAGACATCAGAGAAACTACAAGGTGTATATGGAAGAAAGAGAAACTACTTTAGAGTGGGGGAAAGTAAAATAACTTTCAGGGAGCTGGCACTTGAATAGGCTTTGACCAGCCATATTTGTTTATGAGTAAATGGGAAAATTTTTCTGCCTTTGTCCATATGAAAGACAGAAAAATTAACAAAACCAACAAGATCAGAAAACTAGAAGTATCTACAAGAAACAATGAGCACTTCAACTTGTTTGGAGCTTAAGGTAAGCTAAGGAGAAACAAAAAATTAAAAATATGCTTGAGGCAAATCTCGAATTAAGAAGAGCAAGACGGGGGCTGTATTTTAGTGTTTAAATAGAAAGAATCGTTGAAGATTTTTAAGGCAGTGATGTTTTGAGCTGAATGAATGTTAACATGTGATGAATAAATAAATGCCTTCTACTGATCAAGAATAACACCTACTGTACCTTGAAAGTGCAGTATATTCCATGGGTATTTAATCTTAGAAGAGTCTAACAGAATACGCTTGTAGCTGTCAGCTCTATTTTGTTCTCCACCAATGAGCCATATTCCCTCATAACAAGGAGCACCATTGCCTACCAGCTTGGCAACTAGAATAAAAAGCCAACAAAAATGTCCTAGAAAAGTCTCTGTTTAGGGCAGCATTTTTTACAACAGCTAAAATCTTCAAACACACCAAAATATTCATAAGGGAATGGCTAATAAACAAAGACATTTATATAATCATTACATTTTCTATGTAAAGAGTTATATGAATGTGGGGAAATGCGTTATAATATTAAGTGACAAAATGAGGACACAATTCTACAGGACTCTATCTAGCAGATCGTAACTACAAAATAGGTTATGAGACCCCCACTGTAGGAAGCCATCTGAACTGCCCCGCTACAAAGAGGAGATGCATCTGGAAGGTGAAATAAATTTGTCCACTTTTTAAGAATGTTGCTATTTTTTCTATCATGCATATGGACTTTACATTTAGAAAATAATCAAAATTTCCCTCGAAATGGAGACAACGGAGAATTTCATGTTTACTAGTAGTTACAGTTGGAAGTGGGTTTTGCAATTAAGACCCCGACATCCCAGGAGGAGTTTGGGGTGTGATTAGTGCTTAGAAACAGAAGCTTAAACAGACAAATTGGGCATCAACCAACTGAATAGAGTTTTCATTTATTTTGAAAATGAAAAGACTGTATTCGCAGGCATTCGGGGACTTGGGGTGGTTTGGATACCTGACACCGAAGTGCTTTTCTTCATTTTCTCTGTAAGGAGTGCGGGGCATATTGGCACCTCGTTTAAGAATCCGAGGTGTTCACTGTGAAATGCCCTGTGGTTAGTTTGGGTAGAAGGAGAAAAGGATGCTTTTCTTCATTCACTCCCCAGGACTCACATTTGGCCTGGAACTTCAATAAAGCCAAGACGCAAATGAGGCTCCGAAGCAAAACTGCATGAACACCGAGAAGGCATCTGCCGATCCTGCAGCACTAAATAAAGGAGAATTTCTTCCCGTTGTACCTGTGTCGGAGTTAAGTGGGCGTGACGGATCCTCCGGGGCGGGAAACTGAGGGTAATTTCAGAAAACGCCTTCCCTCTGCATTCTCGCTGTTCCTGTCCGTGCTATTTTAATTAACAATGTTAGGTTGGTTTGTTCACTTATTATAGCTAGCAGTCACATGTCAAACTGAGCTGTTAACATCCGGATTATGCCACTGTGGACATGCTGCCCCCCAGTTCCCACCTGTCCAGCAGGCCGCCGCAGGCCTGGGGCTGCCCCCCCCCCCCAGTGGTCCCATGGAAGACCAGAGGCAAGTTACTGTCCAACACGAGCACCTGAAGTCCTGAGCTCCCGCTGAGACCCACTTCCTTCTCTTCCCTGATCTGTAGAGCGAGGAGCAGCAGCTGCACTGCAGGGGTGACTCCAGGAATTCAGTAAGATGACAGAGGCAAGTCAAGGGCAGCACAACGGGGGCTGGAGCTGTTAGGTCCTGAAGTTCATCTCGTTTCACTGCACCTGATTCGTGAGGTGCAAGACCTCACCCATCCCTCCACCCCCAGAAACTTCCTCGTCAGGAAATGTCCTGCCATTGTCATTTGCTTGAGATGTCTTCACTCTCGATGTTCCGGGCAAACTTGCAGTTAGCGAGTAGGTTCACTGGGGCAGGACGTGGGTCACCATCTCTCCGCCTGCCTTAAGTTCATCATGGATCAGCTGCAGGTAACTAACTCCAGCCTGTTGTCAGCTTTCACCGCCTAATTTGTGCGGATTTTGGATCCCAGGGCAAAGTGGGGTCAAGGATTAAATTCCCTGTGGACGCCACCGTCAAAAATCTTTTAATACTGTTTAAATTACATTGGCTTGTAGGACTTCCACGGTATAATGTAATCCACTCTGGTTTTGCAGCCTTAGGAACATTTCTTATATCGGTCCTTAAGGAATGTTTTGGATAAATTCTTTTCTTGGTTAAATTATCCCATTAGCTGAACTATCCACTGCTCAGAGCCTCGGTTGTGAAAATGAGACTTTAATAACGTGAAGTGCTCACATCTGTGCCTTTCCCAGAACAGAGGGACAGCTGCCAAGATGCCAGAGAAACCTCAGCTCGTGTCCTGCACCCACCGGGAACCTTTCAGGGTCAATGGTCCACACTGGCCTGCGGATCCTTTGTGGGATATTCGACTTGGGCTCCTGTGTGGGCACCGCGTTAGCAGACTTGATGTTCAGGCATTTCCTAGCTCTCCATGTCCTTCCCTTCCCCCCTCAGACCTTCCCCCCTTTGCTCTATGCCCCAAGTCTTCCGGCAGCAGACCAACCCAAGACAAGCCAGTGTCCCCAACCACAGGAGAGAGGGCCCTTGTAGAGACCACACGAACCATTGTTTCACGACAGAAGCGTCCATTTCTATCAATGGGATCTCAGCGGAAGGCAGTTAGAAATGACAAATAATATTATTCAACCTAGACTTTCCTTTATTGGAGTAGCATATTTGTGTCTGTGATTGTTTTCAATTCAAAACGTCTCTGACATGGAATATAGCAAAAGGTAAGATGATCAGCATAGAGAATGGACATTCCCCTTTTACAGAAGGGAAATCAAAAGAAAATTTTCTCCTTAAACATGAGAGTATATAAAAGGAAACACACCTGAGTACTGTCATCTTAACAAAATTCTTAAAGTCACACTCACTGTAACATAGAACAGATTTTATAAAGCCCTAACAACATAAACAAAATCTTTTCCAACGTTGAGAACCACGCTTTACCAAAGATGAACTTATTCATTGGTGGTAATTGGCTATCCAATTATGTCTACTGTGTAAAGGAAGCTTTTTTTTTTACAGATCCTGAGGATACTAGCACTTCAGTTTAAATTTAACTTAGTAATGAAACTAAGCTATACTCATAGATAGTAATACTAAGGTTATATTAATCTTTTTTTGGTTTTTATTTTAGAGATTTTATTTTATTATTTTTAGAGAGAAGGGGAGGGAGAGAGAGAGAGAGAGACAGCAATGTATGGTTGCCTTTCACCTGCCTCCAGCTACGGATCCGGCTGGAGACCTGGCTTGCAACCTGGCTATGTGCCCTGGCTGGGAATCGCACCAGCGACCTTTGGGTTCGAAGGCCGGTGCCACCAGCCAGGACTAAACATTTTTTTCTATTCAAGATCTTGGGCCTCACAGGGAAAAAAATGCTCCCATCTCAAGTCACCAATATTTATTCCCTGGGGATGAGACATCTCCTTTCAATTGCCATCATTCTCTTTTCTGTTATCTTCATTCTGCAATCTCTTAAATTCACCACAGTCCTTTCGTGTCCTTTCCTTTTAATTGTTGAATAATCATAACTCAGGACAATTCATCCACAAGTCTGTCTTTCAGTTGCTGAGTAAGAGCACAAGTTACTTTGTGAAGTATTGTCACTGTCATTTTAATCTTGGCCATCGTCTAAATGGATCTTTTTTTCCTGGATTCTACCCTCCCTGTATTCCCCCATCTTTCTGCTGGTTCTCCAATACATTTGGGGAAGGGGCGGAGAATTGCCATGGCTTTGTCTGTCTGCAGTACTTTATTTGAGTCTCTAATTATTTTCCTGATTAGGGTTTAAGTCCACCTGCCCATCAGATTATAGTCCCCTTCAGTGGACCCACTGCATTGTTAGAATCATTGCATTTCTTAGCACCCCTAGCGCATAACTTGAACATAACCAGCACTTTTCAAATGTTACATGAATTGAATACCATCTTTGAAATAAATATTGCTGATTCAGCCACTTGTATTTCTTGGCTCCTTATTAGGTGTCCACTGCTTGACCATCTGACCGTGGCTCTAGGTAGCTGGTGCTCCAACAGCAGGCACAGAGGACCAAGCGAAACAAGCATGGCTGTATCCTTCCCAGGAGGGCAGGAGCATCTACGCTGCGCCCATATTTACCCAAAGTACTATTGTCACTTTCATAAGTATCTTTCAGATAGTTAGCAGGAATTATATATGGGGCTATACAAGTTGTTTATGCTTCTGTTAAAATTGTTCGATGCTATTTCCCAGCTTCCTTTGCAGCTAGGATTGGTCAGATAACACAGTTCTGGACAGGAGACAGAAGGTGAGAGTTGTGAAAGAACTTCTGGAACATCTTTTATTTATCTATTTAATATTTTTAATAAGATAAGTATCATTGATGTCATTCTTTACCCCCTAGCAAGCCTTGAATAGAGATGTGATCACTGGAGGCATGGCAGCCACTTTGCAGTGCTGAGGAAAGGAGACAGGGTTCTCCAGGCAGCTAGCCCTGCCCTTGCTCAAATGCTGAATCATTTCTGCCCGTGGATGTAACAACCCCTGGCTTCTAGTTGTTAGGAAACTAAATCCTTAAATGTTTATGTCACTCCTTCTGTGTCTCATCCTCATTTCACAGAAAGGCATTGTCATCTCTTCTTCTTATAAAAGGAAGAGGTGTCCAAGGTTGTACATTGGTTATGGACTGCAAGGGCAGTTTAATAGCAAATGCAAAACATTCCCACAAAGCTCTGTTCTGTTCAAGTGCCCTGGATCATAAGCTCCACAGCCTAGACACTATGTACACACTTGTACTGGTTGGAACATTTTGTAGCCAATGGGCTTCAAGTCATCCATCACCCCATCTCATCTTTGAATCGTCTAGCTGTGATATTATTATAATTTGTTTCTTAATAATTTTTGAATAATATGACTAAGCAAAAAGTGTCAGAAACATAATTCTTTCCCCTTATAGATTGTTTATCTTACTTTAAGTTAAAGCATCTGGTAAACCTGACCCCCTGATGCAAAATCAGGATGCCTGGCCTGGAAACTTCCCTTCAAAATGGCAACAACCAATGTCCTAAAAGCGTGAGTGGGTGTGACGCCCATAGACAAGAGCTGCTGCACAAAAGGCTGTGCACTTATTCGTCTACCACCAAAGGCTGCTTTTCCCTCCCACACACTCCGCCCCAAATTCCAGTCCTTCTGAAAAACAATTACCCTGTCAAGTTGAAAGTTTCGTTCATAATTCGGACTGCATCCTGCCATTGATATTTATTTTAATCTTCTATTGATTTCTGTGGGAATTCTTTTTTTGTAGAATTAAGACAGGATATAACCCCCAAGGAATTTCTGCAGAGAAGGTTCCCACTTTCATCTCTTTGTGTTTCATTTTTATTAAGTGTAGGTCATGATGCTATGCAGCTAAAAATAGGTCCACAGGCTAAATCTACGATAAAGTCTTCCATTCTTGAGTTCAGGCTGAAAGGTCAACGAGAATGTGAAAGTCTCACAGGGAAGAGCTACATTATAAATGATTTTCACCATATGTTTTTAGTGTGGCTTCTAAAAATTTGATATTTTTATTATCATTTTATTTGTCAATTAATTATCATATTTTAAATGTCTTTTTTACTTTATATACCCATGAAATTCATTTTTGAAATGCCTACTCAAGACTAGGTGTAAAACATTTTAAAACACTAGGTATAATATTAAACAGTCATTTAAATTTATAGTAACATCTCTATGAAATTGTGGACCTCAGAATTTTTTTAGAATGATGCTAAGTTTTGAAAAAGCACATTAGAAAATAATATATTACAAATTTTACAGTAATGTAAAAATATAGGTAAATATTGGAAGATAGAAGAAATTCGATTTGTATTACAAATTGGTGAATTCGATGTTTCGTCAAACTTTCTTATGTTTGGTATTTCATATACCAATATTAAAATTGAAAAGCAAGCAAATACTATCCCTTACCTTTAAATTCATCACTCACCTGAAGTTAAGGTCCTGACAACAATGGAAATCAATGAGAATAATGTCATTAAGAAAGTGCTGGTATTTCAGTTTTTAAATTGCTAGTTCTTGGATCACGTCTATGGTCATTTGGTCATCTTTTATTCATTTTTTCTGGTGTCGCGGAAATAGAAACCATCAATAAAACTTGACCCCGAGAATTGTTGACGCTGCCCTGCCCACCTGCGGACCAGATGAGATAAGGCCTAGGGAAATGGGGAAGTAGTGCAGGTGAGCATTTTTAAGAGCACACAGGAAATGCAGCATGAGAATCTTCAGGGGAGGTTCAAACTCCTTCCAGATTAGACCCGTCCGTTGGTCTCAGTTGGATAATGCAGAACTCTCATTGAATGACTCCAACATCTGGGGTGCATTGGAACAGGGGCTCACGTTGTTTTCCATCCTCTAAAAGGAAACTGATTCCACTGGTCTCAGGATGAGTGGTCCCGGCTCCGCTACAAACCTGCAGGTCGGCCTCATCACAGCTGAACCCCCAAATTCACTGTGAGCGTGTGCGGGAGTGTGGCTGAGTGTCCCACATCACCTTCAAGCGGGATTCAGTTTGCAGAGTATGGTTTTCAGGCAACTTTTGAGGCAAGGTCATGTGCTGTTCAAGAGGGTCCCAGATGATGACGGAGCAAGGTCAGGGTCCCAGGGCCTGGCCACTTCTGCTCAGAAGCCAAGCTAGTCTGCAGGGAAAACAGCGTTGGGGACCCAGATCCCCAGCCACCCATCCACGATGAGGGCCCTGTCCGAGGTCTACGAGAGCCGTGAACAACCTGGCACAGGGAGGCGGCCTGACTGCTGCAGGGCCGCAGGTGGTGCTGGGACACTGGGGAGGAGGGAAATGCCTGGTGGTGCATCTGCAAAGTCCTGGATGCTGTGCCCGGTGTGGGGGTGGGGATTGGCCAGTCACCGTTAAGTCCTGCCCACTGAAAAGCTGCTAGTGTCTAGCAAACAACGGAAAATCAAGTGTGGCTACTGGAGGGACTTCTTGGTAGCCTTCAGGAGGTCCACGGCCTCTCCTGGGAGAGCAGAGAAGCTTACGACAGAGCTGAGGGTTCAGACGCCGGCCTGCACCAGAGAGCTCCTTCCTGCTCTTCAGGCCCAACTGGCCCCTGTTCAGAGCCCCTGTGCATGTACAGCTCAGTCGCAGCTCACAGACCTACCGTTCATTTTGTTCCAGCCAGAGGGCCCTTCCAACAATCATGCCGGGGAGGAGGTGCTGGAGACCATAGGGCACTCATAAACCTCCGGGGACACGGGGACCTGCTGTTTGCTGTCTGCGTGGTGTCAGCAGGGTGGTGGCCTGAGCCCTGAGGAGGTAATTACTTGTCCCTGCAGCAGGGCTTGGGGCGCAGACCTGGAAAGCTGATATAACTCTCTACCCAGACTGTGAATGTGCATGGCTGTCTGTCACTGGAAAACAAACGTCTACTATTTCCCGTGTTTGCAGGTGGAGAAAAAGTATTTGTCACATAAGTGGGCACTTAGGAAGCGCTGTATTGATTTGTCCCCATGGAGAGACCACAAATTGTACAAAATTGCAATATCGAATCCCCGCTTGATTAAATGTCTAATAACCTAGAGTCATTCTCTGTGATCAGTTTATCTTTTCCAGCAGCCAAACCGGACAGGTTACTATGGAAGTGATGAGATTCTCTGCTCTTACATCTTTCAATTCTTTAACGATGAAACCAATTCTTTTAAAATTTTACCAGGTGTATAGTATTGCCTTTGAGTTATACATATGCTTTTAAAGATTTTATTCATTATTTTTCTAAAGGGGAAGGGAGTGAGGCAGAGAGGGAGAGAGACATCCATGCATGGTTGCCTTTCATCTGCCTCCAGCTACGGACCTGGCTGGAGACCTGGCTTGCAACCTGGTTATGTGTCCTGACTGGGAATCGAACCAGTGACCCTTGGGTTCACGGGCTGGCGCCTTATCCGCTGAGCCACCAGCTGGGTGATTTATACATATTGTGGATAGGAAAAACTTCAGGAGCTTCCACTTAGCCATTTCTAACAATGATAATAGCAAAAATGTATATGTTTTTACTACCCCCTAGACACTGTTCTGAGAATTTAACATAGATTAATTCATCCAACTTCATCACAACCCCGAGAAGTACATGCATGGTATTATCATTTAACTGTGCAATAGTTATAACAAGCCAAGGGGCCAATGCAGTTTCTGTCTGTTGATGAAAATATCTACCATCCATTCTTGTTAGGCAGTATTGGATTAGTGGATACCGAATCATTATTCCTAGGGGGAATTAGATAACAATTAGATGATAGATCACAGATTACCACCTTCAATCCTAAAAACAACTCCTGCTTTTAGATTCCACAGTCTTTGTTTTACAAAAGTGAAAATAAATGCTAAAGGTGTGGAGTGACCTGGCTGAAGTTACCCTCTTACGGGCTGCAGAGCTGAGTTTCAAACTCCAGCCAGCCAACCTCAGAGCCGGGCTCTGACCCAACCTACCCCCCCAGCCCCACCCCTGGAGTCCTCTCTGTGGGAGCTGAAACCAGAAGGCAGAACATCACCTTGAGGGGCCTCGGCTGGGATTATGTGCAGTGGGTAACTCGACATCTTTATGCTCTGAATGTCCATGGATGGCTGCCAAAGCTCTGCTAGTGTTCACTTTGAGTTACAAATAAATTTTAGTGAGTAGGCGAATTCACAAACGCGAACCTCTGGATAATGAGGACCAACCATTTTAATTTTGCATTTGGTCAGTGGGGCAATAACCTTGGGCTGCTTCGTGTCCTCTGGTCAGAACCCCATCGTCACCTGAGCGCATTAGCCCAGCTCTTGGTAGACTGTCTTCCCTGGCCGGGAATCGGTGACAGCCATCAGGGGATAATATCTTTGTCAAACAAATACGGGCAAAGGGTCTAACACTACACACAACAGCTTTTCTTAGACAAAACTCACTGGAGAAACCTTAGCAGGTGCACGACCTTCCATGTCCTCTGAATTCTGGGAGCACAGACGACCCTCACAGGACCCAACCTCTGACGCTGGGACAGGGTCCCCCACTTTCGGGCTTTGGGGCTTTTCAGCTCGGTGATCGGAAGCGCCGGCCTGTCCCCTGCCGTGATGAAAGGCTGGTGGTCCGGGCTCCCTGTAATGGCGGTGTCGCCAGGCAGATCATCGGCCTGCAGGGATCTAGTTTAGTTGTAGGTGAAATGAAACAGTGCGATGAGGAGGTTAACTGGCTGGTCTTTGAAATTCCCTCCAGCCAACGGGTCTGGGTCTCGAAGCAAAGCTGAAAGAAGCTCTTAGAGAGCACCAAGGGCTACCTCACCTGATATGAAAAGTGCCTCAAAGTCAGACACCTGGGTCCCTGGGCTCCTCCATGTCACCCTAGATCAGGACTGTCACGCACTTTCACCAGGGCCACATCAGTGGGTGGGTGCCTTCAAAGGGCTGAGTGGAACTGTTAGGAAGTTACATTTACACATTTATGTGCAAGGAGATGAATTTATACATTTATCTGGACTAGGAAGAACTTGAACTCGCGTCTTGACTGAGTTAAATCATTTAATGGGCCTTCAACTGTGGATCCGCCTTGCGAGCAACCTTTTGTATGTGAGACGAAGCTGTGGGATTTCTCCCCCTCCTCCCGCTACGCCTCTCTTATCTCTCTTTCGTTACCACCATGCGGCTCGGTGAGGGCAAGTTCTAGTGCAACAGGTACTTTCTCTTACAATTTCTTCACGGTACTCTGTCCGGTATTCATTGGGTACTCAATAAATACCCGGGGACTGAATCCCGAAGACAATGCCAAGAAACCTTCCCGTGCAGCGCGCAGGAACGCCTAGGCATGCTGTGCCCTGAATGTCGGGTTATAAAATAATCTCTTTTCCATGTGCAATTTTTCTCAGGCTTATTTCCTTTCCCCCTGGCAACCTGAATGCCTGTTCGTGGCCACGGTTTGGCTGTGGGCGAAAGGGAAGAAGAAAATGAAACCTGTGTTTAGCCTACACTCCCTCCCTCCGTCTGATCTGTACAAATGCAGTTGCCCTGGCTGCTCACGCTTCCAGCGAAGGAGAGGCTGGTCTTACACAGGACTCGCACCAAGACAGGACGCCAGGCACACCCCATTCCAGCCGCGCCTAACCACTTCCTCCTGCAACAGCCTCTCACGCACAACGGTGGTAAAATAGGAAGTAGAATACTTTCTATAAATACAGTACTTGGCTGGGACTTTCTGCCAACAGAGCCCCAGTGAATTCGGGGGAACCACGTGGAAGTATTTTATTTTTCCTGCACTAGTTAGGTCTGCATATTCCTGAGTCAAGGAGGCTTCCTTCAGTGCTTGCTCTGATTGTTTGTTTGTCTTTCCCCAAAGCTCACGCTGGAGTCTAGAACTCACCTGACAATCGAATGCAGAGCCCCCTGTCCAAAACAAGAGCAGAGAGATTTTGGGCCCATGACTTAGAAGTCACTACTGCCCCCAAAGTGGCTTCGATGAATCCCCTGACCCTGAGCCATTCGAGACGTGGGCTTTCCCCCGTGAGAGGAACTCGGGAGTGGAGAAGGGACAGGTTCCCTTCTCCCACAGCCAGCACAGCTCAGCTCAGCTCATAAGAAACAAGTGTGGAGGCTTAACATAGTTGGTGGTGCCACCTTTCAGGTGGTGTCTTGCCACCATGTCTTCTTTGTGCACCAGGACAACAGGGGCAGCTGGCAGTCAAGGGTTCCGGCCACCTCTGTGTGTTGTCTGTCCTGAGTCTCCCCTCACAGAACAGGTTAATCCCATGAAAATGTATGTCAACACAGTGTCATCTATTTGGAAACAGAATGACATGGCACCAGCAGCGTTGGAATGCACGGTCCACCTTCCTCAAGTCTTTTTTTTTTTTTTTTTTTACTTTATGTTTATTTACATTATTACAGTTGTGCCTAATTTCCCCCCTGTGCCCCAGCCCCAAAAGTATTTTTAAAATACTTTTAAAATATGTTTTTACAGATTTTGCTCATTATTTTTAGAGAGAAGGGCAGAAAAGGACTAAAGTGAGAGAAGTATCAGTGTATGGTTGCCTTTCACCTGCCTCCAGCTACGGAACTGGCTGGGGACCTGGCTGGAGACCTGGCTGGAGACCTGGTTATGTGCCCTGGCTGGGAATCGAACCATCGACCTTTGGCTTCACAGGCCGGCACCAAATCCACTGAGCCACCAGCCAGGGCCCAAACTCATACTTGATTATTTTGGGTCATATGCCACATTTCTATCGCAGGCAGTGTGTTCATTGCACCCATGATTAAATTGCTGAATTCTCACAGTAAACCTGTGAAGGAGGCATGATTCTTGTGCCCAATTTACAGATGAGGAAAGGAAGGAACCTCAGGGCAAGGTCAGGTCTCCCTGTCCGAGGCTGTCAGGGGAAGAGCCCACCAGGGACCGGCTTCAGGGCCGGCGTGTGATCCTCGTGTGGACGTTGGGTCAGCAGATCCCGGTCGTCATAGCAACATCCCAGCATGGCCCCCGCGTTTCCATGAGCCCTGGTGGCTCTGGTTCATCAGCTTCTCCATGCGTGATGGCCACCGGGACCTGCACGTCTGTCACCCACTGCATTCGGGCAGCTTGATGCTAATGAGGGAACTGCCTGTTGGCCCTCATCTATGTTCTGTTTATATTGGCCAAAGTCATCACTTCTAGTCGCTTTTAGCTGGTTTTGGTGGGGTTTTTTCTTTGTTTTTTTGTCTTTACATGTTATATATTAGGTCTTCCCGTTCTGTGATAATAAAAACCAAAGGATTAGAGTCCTCTCTCCTGGGATGACGTGCTCTCAGAACGCACGCACTGCTATCTCTGTCCGTTTCCGTGACATGATCAGGGGGCAGAGCGCTTACCGAATTGTTCTTTAGTCCTCACGGCTCAGTCTCCGGGATTAGAAATGGATCAGGAGGGTTGAGAGGTTTGTGGGAACCCGAGCTTTCTAAATTCCCACATTCAGCGGAAGATAATTGATACCAGAAGTAATAACATGATATAAATAGATTTGAGCCATGGCACATAGCAGAACAGGGTCGCCAATCAGTACCTGGGGAAGCAGACGCCCCTTGTATTTCATAAAGTGTCTTCGTGAGTCCCTCTTGATCTCGTTACTCTCACTCTATTGAAAACAGAGCGGGGAACCAAGCCTGATTCGGAGCATATGCCGTCATGCCCACACCTTGGGAGGTACCAGAGGCTTTCGAATTCCAAACTTTTGTGCCGGGGCCCCTGGAAACATTTTAAAATAACAAATACTATCAGCATGCTATTGGTTCCAAATGTTTGTGATTTATGCCTCCTCTTAGACTGAGGAACCTTATTAAAACTTGGCAATCCTTTCACTTCTGATATTTTAGAACAGAGTGGTGAAAGTTTCCACAGTTATGGAAAAGAACAGCGGTGTGGTCATTCACCTGTCGTGGCCATTGGTGAAGTATGCCCAGCATCCAGGTTCCTTCGGGACAGGGAAGATAAGATGCCAAACATCAGTGGCTGTTTTTCTTTGGAAAAGCTCCAGCAATGATGCTTTGCAATACGGCAGCAGCTGCATTTCCATGATGAACTGTCAAGCACCCAGTCCATTTCATTCAGAAATCTTTCAAGAAACTTTCTGGCATAATACTTTATTCCACCTTGTGGAACAGGAAAAACAAAGGGAGGTTTCTACAGGAAGGCAAGGGACTCTCTGAGTTGCAGCCTCCCGGGAGGTCGGATTAGGCCTCATGACTGCCTCTGACCAACTTTCGTCAGCCTGGCGCTGCTCTCTAGGTGACCAGAAACTCCTCAGCCGTTGGCCAGCTATATCACCCATAGCCTTCCTGACTGGTAACTCCTTTGTTCTATTTCTAGTAAACATTTCCCCTCATTTGTATTTTTCATGTTCACTCACTTGAACAACTGGTAGCATTTAAAACAGCAAACCCACTTGGAAACATTCATGCTGATAGTTATTTCTAGAAGGCACAGAAAGTCTGGTAGAAAATTTCGGGCAATTGGGCATGACCCTCCAATCACAAACGTATGCCGGGGGTGGGCATGGGGGTGAACTGGAAGGAGTGTCAATGAATGGACATGCCACCAGACCAAGGGGACGCCACTGGGGTCATCCTTCTTACAAGCACATGAAATCAAGAGGTTTTATAACCCTGAGAAGTGAGGACCTAAAGAAGACAGAAAAGGAAACAAAGCTAATCAAAGATTCCTCCCTCTTCTCATTGATCATAATGTAAATATTTTTGCTCTAATTTTCATATTGCGTTTAGTTTCTTTCTATACCCAGAGGACAAGAAGACGTTTTGCAATATTAGATCTTGTCCATGGCAAACATTAAAACCTCAGTAATTGATTTAGAGCCTAATGACATAGAGGGAAACTTTTTCCTGGTGGTAATTCTTCTCAATAAAATAAATTGACTCATCTATCTAGCTGTCTGCATTGTTTAGCACTTTACTGCCATCGTACTGTTAAGATTTATTTCCACAACCAGCATTTTTGGAGTTGGTTTTCGATTTTCCTGGGGTGGGTGATAGGTTCTTGTATTTATATATTTTTAGATTGATCATTATATAACACATTGCCTCGTTCCAAAGTGAAAAATAGAAAATCCAGAGACGTTCAACTTCCTCCCTGCCTCTGCCTCCCTGTAGGTGAATGTTTTTTTATTGAGTTTTTGAAGTTACCTTCCATTGTTTCTTTCTGAAAATATAAGCAAGTGTGCACACAACACACAGATACACACACATTGATTGCACTGTAAACATCCTCCTGAAGCCTCTTCTTCATTAAGCAATGTACCTGGGTTACCCGTAGTAGCATACAGAGATAGTCCTATTTCACATCAACATTCACACCGCTGTGCGGCTGCATTATAATCGACTGTTGACAGACATGTGGTAGCAGCCGCAGGCAGCTCTCTGACCCTGCTGCTGTAGTGTGAAAGCACATGGACAGAATATGTAAGTGAGGGGGAATAGCTGTTTTCCACCAAAGTGTCATGGATACGAATAAGTGGTACACCCGCTTGCCACCCTGGGCTCTAATTTCCCAGCCCTGCGTAAACTCTGATTAGGGAACCTGTCACCTCCGAGTCCATTTTTAAGTCCCAGAGTTCAGGAGCCCTGTCCTAGTTGTGTTTGTGGTTTTGTGTCTCCAGGAGTGTGCCCCGGCGTAGCACAGGTGCCTAGTCCGTGACTTGGAAGAATGAGCATTGGTCTCGCTCCAGCATGCACTGAGGCCGGGGAAATGCAGGCTCTCACCCTGGGCAGCCTCCCTTGCACCTCGCAGACCATTTTCACGGGCTCAGTGCCCGGGGGCCGGTTCCGAAACCCCCTTTATCTGGGCACACTCTCCAGTTTCCGTGGGTGGCTGTTGCCCTTTGAAGCTAATGGAAGGGTGGGTTCAGCTCTGGCCCTCCAAGTGTTTGAACCAGGACAAGGTGTAACCGGGCCAAGTTAATGCCTAGGAAAGCACACAGTGCTTTGATGGCGAGGAAATCCTGTCCCTGCCCTGTCCCATCCTGGCCCCTCACGCACTCTGCCAGCCTCCATCAGCCCCCTGCTGGGACTCCCCCACTGGGCTCACACCCCTGCCCCCCACCCCGCCTGTTACCCTCCTCTCCTGGGTATGGCCCAGGGCAAAGAAAGGCTTCCCGCCCTCCCGTCTCTTGGCAGCTGAAAGGAGACGATTATAATGCTGCACAAAGTGGTCATCTTGATGCAACTAGGAGGAAAAGGGAGTCATCGCAAGGCATCCAGTTAACTCCATTGCGACCCTTGCCAACAAAGCAACGCCATGGAAGTCTGTGTCAGCCTTACGGGCTGGTTCCTTCGAGGTAAAAAGTAAGTAGCTGCTGCCCCACGAACACTGCAAACCCTGCCAAGGCCGTGGCTGCAGGCGTGCGCTTGCCTCTGCGCGGGTGCAGAAGAGGCTGAGAGAAGCCAGATGTGAACACACCGGGAAGCCACCCCGTCTTGCAGGGGCAGGTTTGGCCCGGCTCAAGTGGCTTGGCCGTGTGGCCAGAATGACCACTTCGCCCTGCTGAAAACCAGGGTTTCCGCCGCTGGCTGCGGGCGCCGCTCCCACCGAGCACAGCAGAACAATGAGCCCACGGCTGAGACGTTGGGACGGGCGTGGGGGCGAAGGTTTCCTTGTATTCTTTTGCGAAGGTTTCCTGCCGGCCCGTGGGGCTCGGAGGCTCGAGTGCCAGAAAGCAGAGGTTGCTCCGACGGAGCATCTTGTGAGTCTGTTTCCTCCCCAAGGCGATGGCCGGCACCTTAGAGATAGGACAGGGCTGCAATTAGAAACCCCCGGCGGGATGTGCGTAATGGAGAACCGCCCTGGG